>JALRMI010000124.1:0-50988 GCA_026120165.1 Leptosphaerulina australis
GTTAACAATACACCAATTGTACCACCACTACCGTTGTACCTCAGCGAAGCTCTCCATTAGGTAGTCATACTACTACTAATGGTGCTAGCTTTTAACAAATCCCAACTTGTTGTATAACTTAGGCAGTGCCGAGTGGGTTGGATAGGGTCTCACGATCTACAAGGCCCTGTTCTGGCTCTGTTCTGGTCCATCTGATCAATATCGCCTTCCATATACGGTCATTGGTAGAGGCCCCACCGACGTTATCTTCGAGGCCGTATAAGCGAAAGTTTGCAGAGAAAGCGTGAAAGTGCGGGGGGAGGGGTACGCGCTGAATCGGTCCAGCCATCAACACGTGCAAGCCAACCTCAAAATCATCTCCTCGAGTTCATCAGAATATCTAAACATAACAACACGCTTTTATGAAAAACGTTCTTTGCACCAGACTGCAAAGCTGCATCATGTGTCAGCATACAGACGAGTGTTATCGCCACATCTGGCCCATGTCTGACCCATGTCTCCGCGGTTGCCTGCATATCGCTTGGAACAGCATACGAATCTGCCAGCCCAACGGCTGATTTCTCACTCTTGTTCGATTCCCATCTCACGATTTGTGAATCCAAAAATTTACAGCATTGACTGAACTGAGAAGATGAAATTGTACGCTATAGCCTGCCTTGGGCTAGCCGTTGCAGCTGAGGCAACCTCTGAGTTAGGACGGCATGCTACCATCATCGAAGCCCGAGTTGCAACGAATGAGTCTTATGATTTTGTGGTTGCTGGCGGGGGAATTGCAGGGTTGACGGTGGCAGATCGACTGACAGAGAACCCCAAAGGTAGGCATCCGTGTGGAATTGCGAACGATGCAACATCTCAAATCCTCTCTCAGTCAGAGTCCTTGTCATCGAGTATGGCCCTCTTGATCAGCACGAAGACAGTGTTATGGTACCTGGGGCTTATTTTCCTGTACCATACCTCTGGATACCCCTGATGAGTACGCCACAGAATGCATTAAATGGCACATCATACAGTGTACCCTGTGGGCGAGTGGTTGGCGGCGGCTCTGTTGTCAACGCTATGTTCTTTCATAGGTCTGATGCTAGCTTCTACAACACCTGTGATGATCTGGGTGCCCGTGGATGGTCTTGGGAAAGTTTACTGCCGTATTTCAAGAAGGTACTCAACTGGTCGTCCTTGGACGTAATGATTTTCATGGCTGACCTATGAAAAGAGCGAGAGTTTCAGCCAACCGGACGCGAAGTATGCGGAAGAACACAATATTACCTGGGAAGACACTATACATGGCTTCAATGGACCTGTGCAAACGAGCTATGCGCCATACGATTACCCAGGAAGTGGTGAGTGTCTCTAGGGTAACGTACAATGACAAGGCTGATGTTGTAACAAGCGAATTTCTATAATGGAGCTGTTGCCATTGGCATTAAACCAGCGAAGGATCCAAACAATGGTCAAGCTCAAGGCATTTTCCGCTTGCAACGTTCAGTCGATGCGAAAACTCAGACGAGGTCTTCTGCACGAGTCAACCGTTACGACCGAGATTTCACAAGGCCCAACTACCACATCTTGACTAACACAGCTGTGTCACGGGTTCTGTTCAGAGGTAATATTGCTGTCGGAGTGGAATTTGTCAGTGTTGCAAATTCAACTAATGGCACAGTGAAAGTGAACAAAGAGGTCATTGTAGCGGCCGGGGCTGTTCACACGCCACAGATCCTGCAACTTTCTGGCATAGGCGATGCATCTTATCTGAGAAAGATAGGGATTAGGCCTGTCGTAGATCTCCCTGGTACGGGCCAAAACCTACAAGATCATCTTGTCTTGAAGGTTAACTACAATTGTAAGAATCACCACTGTTTGTAGTGCTTGATTCAGATTCTGACCGTGCTACAGACACGTCCAATCATTCCCCAAATGGAGGATCTTTACAATCTAATGCTACATACGCAGCGGAACAGCGAGCGCTCTACAATTCTGGTGAGCCCAGCGCTTACGACCTCACTGCTACGACTGGTAACCTTATGATCCAATTACCCCTTTCTAATTGGACAACCGATGGCTCGTCAGTCATCGAGATGGCTAAATCTCAGGACCTTGCCAAGCTGTTGGGTGGTAACTCCCACCCGAGTGTTGTTCAAGGGTTTGCAAAGCAGCGGAGAGCCATACTTGAGATCATTGACACAGCAGTCGTGGGTGGCGTATCCTGGAATACAGGGCCAGAGACCAGTATATATATGACTCGTCCTTTCAGTCGGGGGTCTGTCAAGGTCAACTCAACGAGCATTCTTGTGGCACCGCTCATCGATTACGGTGCTCTCACAGACTCAACGGATCTCGAAATTCTGTATGCCATCTATATGAAGAACCGCGAGCTCATGACTACGCCAAACATCTTTGTACTCGGCCCCATCGAAACTGCTCCAGCGCCAGGTGTCAATGATGTAAAGGAAATCAAAACAGCCATCAAGAAAGCTCTCACACCAAGTAATGCACATCAGTGCTGCACGGCTGCCATGATGAGTCGTGAAGACGGTGGTGTCGTTGATCCACAGAACAGGGTATATGGTACACAGAGACTAAGTGTTGTGGATGCGAGTATTTGGCCGCTTGTCGTAGGAGGTGGACCACAGGCCAGTGTTTATGCTGGTGCTGAGAAGGCAGCGGATATGATCAAGGTTCGCCACGGGTTGCTATGAGATTGAAATCTCCTCCCAAGATGATGTGATCTGCTGTGATGGATAACAATGAGCGTATCTTGGAGTCTCAAGTAATATGTAACTGTTCATGCTGCTGCTCGTGACTTCGATCTTTCCAAGCTCGTTCCGAGGTACCTCACTCCACGTGATTTTGATCGGAACACTCTCCTATCATTCCGGGCTCATCCCTACAGTTTACCCCCGTAGTTTACCCGGTCAATGCCGGCAAATATTTCGGCAACCTGGTAATTATCTCTGACCACCAAATAAGCACAGTTCCAGGTATCCTCACATATACGTATGATTGAGTGTAAAGTCTTACTCCCTTAGATAGAGGTCGCCAAAAGCATAGCCTCCTAAGACATCCTTGGCAAATACTGTAGAATCGATTTCAACCACTACTGTACGAGCACAGCCTCAAGAATACGACTGGTATTGTCAGCAGTTGATTAAGTGGGTCGAGACTTAGCTCCGTTGATTGACTGTTCCGACCTGACAGCTACCTACCTGGGTTTAATGCCTGTCTTATTGGGCAAGTCCGTGAAGGCAAGGGTGCGACTTGGCCTGATTGCTGGCGACGGTGAACATATCGGCAGACCAGAACGGCAGAGATACAATTGCTGGTTTCGTCAAGAAAGGCTCCTGAACCGAGCGCCCCGGACTAAGATGTACGAAACAATGCGGGGCCCCATACCTGAGGGTCCCACTACTACTAAAAAGTCTCGTGCACGGAGGCAAGCCTGACAATCCTAGTCTTTAGTAGGGGCTTTCAAATACAAAAGCAATCCCCATTCCCATAAACTGTCAACAAAAAACTGCATTACTTTTTCGCTGTTCAAGATGAGACTCGAGCAACGTATATTGGCGGCGCTGCTGAGCGCACATCAAATCTATGCTTCGCCAGCAGGACCACAGCCAACGTCATGCCCTACAGACCCGACACAAAACGAATTCAACTCTGCATGTGCTTCTATAGCATCAAAGCTCGAGGTTGAGAACGGGGTTGTGTACTTCTCAGAGTTTGTCGCTGCTGGAACGAACCTGAGTCTTTCGGATAACAATGCAACATGTGCACAATCTTTCCAGCTTGTTCCTGCGGACATATGCCGAATCGCGTTGTACGTTTCGACTTCGGATCATTCTGGTTTCAATATGGAGACCTGGCTGCCTTCGAACTGGACTGGGCGGTATTTGAGTACAGGTGAGAAATGTTTGGAGAATTCACAAAGTCTTATTTATTAATAACAATCAGGTAATGGTGGACTGAACGGTTGCATCAAGTATCAAGACCTAGCATATACCTCTGGTGCGGGTTTTGCTGCTGCTGGAACCAACAACGGTCACAACGGAACCAGTGGACAGCCGTTCTACCAGAACGCAGACGTTGTTGAAGATTTTGCGTATCGCGCGTAAGTGCCTTGAAATTGATAGGCCCATATCATCACTGACGATCTTAGACTATACACTGGTACAATTGTCGGCAAGCAGATCACCAAAGATTTTTATGGCAAGGCCCACGATAAGTCATATTACTTTGGCTGCTCGACCGGTGGCCGACAAGGCTTCAAGGCTGCTCAAGACTTCTCTGAAGAGTTTGACGGCATTGTTGCAGGTGCTCCTGCCATTGCATTCAACAATCTTACCTCTTGGAGCGGCTCGTTTTTCAGAGCTACAGGAACTAACACCTCGGACACCTTCGTCACTCGTGCTCAATGGGCGATCGTTCATGCTGACGTGTTGAAGCAATGTGATAAGCTCGATGGGTATGCTGACGGTGTTCTTGAGTACCCTCCACTTTGCAACTACGACCCTTCGGGTTTGCTCTGCGCTTCAGGTGCGAACACTACTAGCTGCCTCACAGCAAAGCAAGTCCAGACCGTTAAGACAGTAATATCACCAGTTTACAACGACAAGGGGGACCTAGTATATCCGCGTCTGCAGCCTGGCGCGGAAATTGCAGCTTCCGGCATTCTGTTCGGCGGAATTCCTTTCGCTTATACGACCGATTGGTTTCGCTATGCTATCTACAATGACACTACATGGGACCCATCAACATTGAACGGAGCTGATTACGACAATGCTGCACGTATCGACCCTTCAAATATCCAGACCTGGAAGGGCGACTTGAGTGAGGCTAGGGAGAATACCAAGATCCTGCATTGGCATGGTCAGATGGACGCCATCATATCAAGTGCCAACTCACCAAGGTACTACGACTATGTCAGTGAGACAATGGGTCTGTCCTCTCAAGAGCTTGACTCCTTTTACCGTCTCTTCAGTGTCAGCGGTACAGGCCATTGTGGTGGGGGAGATGGCGCACACGTCATCGGACAGGCTATCAATGAAGTCACCACCTATGACCCTAAGGAGAATATTCTGATGGCTATAGTCGACTGGGTGGAAAACGGCAATGCCCCCGAAACCATTATTGGGACCAAATACGTCAACGACACACAGAGCCTTGGTGTCAAATTTCAGCGCGCGCATTGCAAGTACCCTAAGCGAAACCAGTACAAGGGCGAGGGCGATCCAAACGTGATCGGAAGCTGGGAGTGCATTGATGCATAGGCTGGTGCGATCATGTCTTGCAGATGAGAAGGTCTTACACAGCCGTTTGCGCTCCTTCATTTTTCGTCTCTTTTCTTCTTTACAATCCTTTGAGCATTTTAAACCGCATTAATGTTAGATGTGCCCATGTTTACTACAAGCTACACTATAATTGATACATGCATTACTCATCTTACACAAACCTTTGACTATCTATCTTAAAAAGCTATGCGCTCGGCAAGTCCGACCCTCTTCTCCAACGTGAGCCCTATCAGCTTCTAGTATACCCTCCTACTTAGTCAGCTCTAGAGCGGGCCAAAAGAAGAGGCTATGAACAATGCCATACTTAGCCTCAATCCCCGGCAATACCGTGAACAGTATCTCCTTGCCACTTCACGTACAACCTCCCAAGTAATGCTTGCCTATAATATTAAATATACATAAGAAATTCCGAGTCCACTTGTCTTCCTCTGTCTTCCTCTGCTACCGCTCTTTCTGAACAAGAAGCTTTATGTGCCCTAGCGAATTGCACCTACGAGATCCCTTGCATGCTCATGTAGGCCTGACAAGACACCAGACCACATTGTGCTGTGCCGCAAGGTTCTAGGGATGTGTAGCTTTTGGCCACTACGTCCGACTGGAAAGAGGGCCTGGTGTGTACCGCAGTGTTGATATGGAATCCAGAGACTTTGAAACCTTCCTTCAACGTACACAGTACTAGTTATACTGGCTTGCCCAAAGTAGCACTTAATGCTTCACAAAATCTGTCAGACAATCACATCGCACAGGATTCTGTTTAAGCACTCTTGAGGTGGCGGTTCTGGTGGCTCAACAGCCACCTAACCCCTTACTCATTACTCTTTCCTACTCTCTCTTTCGCTCACGAAGTCGAATTTGCTACAGAATATAAGGGATGCTGCAGCTTGAAATTATGATCATGATTGCGCAGGCAAGATATGCAGTATAAGATAGTGTGTTGGCACTAGAATCTCGTAGCTCAGCACGGCCTAAATGGCTTTCGGGAGGCGAGATGATGGACTTGATCCTCATCCTACGGACGAAAACCAATTTCATCTATCTACCCACTAGATCCACCTTGCGTAATCTACAATCACAAACCCTGAATTTCCCTCTAGCGAATTGGGCACTTGTAGCTACGACATGCAGCACATGGAAACTCTAACCAATTATAGTAATGGAGCTGATAGCAGTCCAAATCTGGAAAGACAAATGGTTGCAAAGTATGAAAGACCAGAGAGTCAGGGCCGGCCAATAGCAACGGATTGTCTCTCGTTGAATTATCGCCATGTTGGAGTATATCTGCCTTGATATGCTTCGGTGAATTTGTTGCTGGACGTGTTGAGCTTGGCTCGTAAAATGGGAAATGTGCTGCACCAAAAAACGTAATTAATCAATCCTCTTCCACCAAAGCACACCCCTATATCCGCCACCTCTCTCGCTTCCAATCCTTAAAAATGTATCTTTCCCCTCCCTCACAACCGTGTAGTTCCTCTTCTGCTCAGTCCCCACCCAAGTCGGCACATTCGCCACAACCAATGGCCCATGGAACACCTGTCCACTTGTCTTATTTGCGGGAAGCGCCTCATTCACCCGAAATGGACCCGCATATCCGATGCTATGCTTGCCGACCAGCGCCCAGTCAGCATCACTGTCAGTAACTTGGAAAGGGAATGTCAGATTAGGCCGCAGAGCGGATTCTGTTGCGGTAATAGTAGCAGACATGTAGCCAGACTTTGAGTATGTGAGCATGCCGACTGGAGCATCACCATAGGCGGCGTCAGGGATGGGGACATTGTTTAGAGTGCTGCGGTGATTAGGGAAGGGATAAATAGGGGCAGAAGGATGAGACGAACCTGCTGGTGTTGACGAGGGTGTAGGTCCCGGCTAGTGCAGAGATGATGTCTTGTGTTTTGATGGGCTTATCCTTTGATGGGGCGTTTGAGCTTGGGAGAGCTGTTGTGAGAGATACGGTTGCGAAGATCGCGAGAATATGGTTGGTGACGTGCATCTTGTATGCAAGTTCTGTGCTAGCCAAGCAGAAAATGTATCCCCTTGTGTGATTCTTTCCTCTTCAAGTCCAACTACTTGGCTAGGTTATGCGTCTCTTTCCCAAGTCAGTGGATGTATCTGACTTCTTATACCTGACCCTTGCTGACATGCACACCAAGTGCTCGCTTCCAGATTACGCCTGGGATAAAGCATCACGTTCCGCTGATGACCAATCCGCGGTGCTTCTGTACCGGGATCCATCCGTATCCGTAAGGACCCAAGAGGTTTTATGCAAAACAGACATATTTCCGAAATGGCGCCACGGACATGGTACTGGCGGAGTAATTCAAGAAAACCGCCGTGTACGAGTAGCCATGGCGTATTAGGGGTAACACTGCTACACTCCGTTAGTGTTAGATTGCTTGAGGCTGCGTTGTTGTGCGCACCAAGCTGAAAGAAGCTTGTGTTGGACGTTATATGGCTGTCGTATGTCACACAAGGCACCAGTGATGCACCCCAGCTTACCCCACCCTGAACTAGTGCGCAGCTTCAACGGCCAAGGACTTTACAATCTTGGTATGCGGACTCATTCTTTGTTTGAATCTAGAAATCTACATTGTTACCTGGTAAGCCTTTCAACATCTCATGTAAAGTCCTTGAATATCCTCAACTCCTCGAGCCCCTTAGCAAGCTCATGCGTGCTCCCATCCTCTTTTCTTTAAAGCTTTACGATGCTTGCCCATCGCCTAGAACCCCTCCCCCTGCATCTTAGCATCGTGAGTACCCAAAGTTCTAGTCTGTAGCACAAGTGGCAAGTGTGCGAGTACATGCCAGCTGAAACACAGTGAATACCAAGTGTAGATTCAGTCCACGTTGATGGAAGGAATCCTCACGTGGCAGACAAAGCCAGCAACCTGGTGCGCACATAGTTTACTGTGCCATCATTCCGACATGACACAATGCGATACCTGAACACAATATGCTGCGACCGTCCCGCCTCATCACTTGGTGTAATTGGGTTGCCTATAGCTGACATGCTGTCGAAAGAGACCCTGTTTTGACATTGAAGGACGAAGACTTCTCTCTAGCAACAGAAGTAAAAATGGAAGAAAGACTTTCAAGACGAGTCGATAGCGGTTTGATGTACAATGATGCAGATTAGGTGCTGCACGGCAACATGGAGAATGTAGCTCTGCACAATAGTCAAGAGAAACGGGCCTTTTAAGCTACATACACCGTATTCAGTTGTTTAACTGGGGCCGAACACATCGTACAGGAGCCATTTCTGATTGAGAGCAAGCGCAGGCAAATGGTATTAAGGAAACTTAGAAATGATTGGAAAGGAGCTGATATCGCTATATGATAGTAAATAGTTTTGAGTGTTAGTGGCATACGACACAAAAGCAGCATAGGTACGTGCAGGAAGAAGTGTATATGAATAGCGCTGCATGCATGGAGTATACCTGGCTAAACAAGAATTCTTTCGTACGTCAACTTCGCGAAGGCCGAGATCATTCTTCCAACCAGAAGTTTCGTCGTCACATGTATTGGAGACAGTCGAGATCTTCTGGCGAGGATGAATCTAAAGTGAGTTCGGTACTAAATGTGCTTTAGTGATGGCTGGATTAGCAAAGTTCTTAATGACAACACCAAACACAAGAGAATCCCAAGAATTCTTGATCGAAGGTATTGGAAAGAAACCCGCACTAGTGAACGTATTGCCTCGTGACCTCAGGTTATTACTCGCTTACAATTGACAGCCACCGCGGCTCTATGCTATGTGAGTATGATCCTGCAATTTATTTTCACCTAGATGTTGAGACTGGGCCACTGGTCTATCTGTAGGCGGCGTATCCAGCCGACGCAGCCTTGCAGCCATCGCACGGGCGTCTTCAACCAGCTGGTGGTTTTCAAGTTCATTCCTGCTGTTCCAACCTGTAGCTACAGAGAGACAATTGAGGGCTGCAAGAGTGGTGGTCGAGTCGGTCGAACGTTCGGCACGCCATAGCGTGATGGCTTCCTCTAAAAAAGCGAATGAGTACGGCGTTGTTCGTATGTCAATCGTACTGTAAGATTGCTGCGCTGGTCAAAGAGATATTCAGAAGAAGACGCCATGTGTTAACATACGCAGGCTATTGCCATGACAGAGCTGAACAAAAAGGACGAGCAGAAGGTCAGGTCTTGTTGGACAAGGTCCCGAAGGAAGAGGTCGGCATCGAAGAAACCAAGCACATGATGATCAAGTTCCAAGAAGTGTGTAATTGCTTGGGCCGCAAGTCTATCGTCAATGGAAATTTGTGTCCAAGATTTTACTGTGAGGTGCTCAAGACGAGGGTCGCAGTATGCGTGTGGTCCGGATGATGATAACGATGTGTAGCTCGAAGGTGTGGCAACGCTCGGAGTAGCGAGCCCGGCTGTCAGGCTCGCTGAAGTTTCAGATGACGAATTCGGTGGAACAAGAAATTGATAAGATGTGGATGGGATCATCGAAATCTCTGACTCGATCCCTGATCCTATTAAAGGTATTGCCGCCACTGCTGATGCATGTTCAGAAAGCTGACTGGTACCGCCAAATCGACCTTGGTATGATGATAGCAAAGCAGAGACGCTCTTGGTTGATCGTAATTGTCGGACAAGACTCAAAGCCTCGTCTTCAGGTGCGTTGCGAATGCTCTCTAAGAAGTCGACATGCTCTTGCAATCGCCGCTCAAGGTCCTCAACCTTACTTTTGAGCGCCATCATAGGCGTAGCATCCGCGTCATTTGATAGATAGATGCAGGATGTGCCAGCCCGAGTGCATCGAGTGCATTCTGGTCGAACGCCATCGCACTGTCCTCAGTTGTCAGCTCTCGGAGTAGTCTCCAGACAACGGTGTGCTAAAGTATAGTAAACCAGCACCAGATTGCTTACACCAATGCGCTTCAACCGACATTGATCACAGGCCAGTCGTGCCTTTTTCTTTCTCTTGCGCGGTTCTTTTCCATTTGGCTCAGGGCCTCCGTCACTTGGGAGCGCAGGAGCAAGGAGTCGGTATGTTGAATGCATCTTTGTTGTGGCACCTGAAATATTTGACCACATCATAACATATGTATACAACCGTTTGAAACTGGAATCGATGTCGTCATATTCGATGTTCTCTTACGGAGGAGTACACAGTAGGCGACGGTGCAAGCTTGATGATTCTGCCTAGCCAAGTAGTCACAGGTAATAGCCATCACAGTTGCTTGCCGGATCGATACTACCGGAAACGCCATTGATTGGTCAGTACGGGAATTTGGATCTTTGAGGCTTCCATCATTCATGACGCCCGTAGGAGGCGGGGGCCCATTAATAAGAAAAACCGATTGTGTTCGGATGAGGAAAGAAAAAGATTGGTTAGGACGACATGGATACCTTCTGGCAGCCAAGACGCTAGCCTTTGAATACACTCGCTGTGGGATGAACGTATGGACACAACGAGCACAACACAGCGTACCCTCGCCCCGGAACATACCGAGGTTCCTTACCGTTGCAAATATTCCAAGTGTGACGGCATCGGTGGGTCTTGATGCTGGCCTCGCGTACAAAATCCATCGATCTCTTTGTTGAACAAAGATGTGCATAATGTCCCAGGTTTAGTGAGATCCTCGCTGACCTGCACGATGAACAGAGCCTGCTTGAGTCGAGGCTACTTTAGCCAAGAATCGACGTCATTTTGCATCCTGACAATGCAGGCATGTCCTTCACAGGCTTCGTCATACCGGAATACACGAGGTTAGTCAAAGGGGTGGTTGGGTTGCAGGATTTTCGCAGGAGCTTAAGGCGAAGTTGAGGTTGATTGTTCAATGGTGGATACATTCTCAATATCTGTGTGTCGCGTCACGGGATATGTGCGCACATTGCATTGAGTGAATGGAATAGCACCATTGCTGTAGGCACCATTGCTAGAAGCACCATTGCTAGAGAAGCACATCGTTTTCATGATAGAGCGCCTTTGATGGTTGTTGATACTGACTACCTGACACAATCGTTGTCCAGGACCGTCAAGCTGCGTGAACACTACTTCCAACCTCGCACCTGCCTCAACTGGTGTTACTGGGGACACTTATGCGTAAGTCTACCCAATGTGTGGAACACATCCAAACATCTGGTGAACAACATACCATAGATGTTTCTCTCTATATCACAGCGGAGCGCCCAGCTCCGTACGTATCGCTTACAGGGCCATAGGATAAGTATGTGATGATTGATATCGCTGCTCGTTTTCGCTGCATCTGATGTGCACTAGTTCTCTGACTTCATCTCCACATCTTTAGCCTCACTTTCCTTTTCTTGCCCAGCAACTTCGCCTTTAAGTTGCTCCTCAGCAGCTTGATCGTCCTCGTTCTTGTCTTCGGCATCGTCCATCTTTTCGT
Organism: Leptosphaerulina australis; assembly: GCA_026120165.1. Taxonomy (NCBI): domain Eukaryota; kingdom Fungi; phylum Ascomycota; class Dothideomycetes; order Pleosporales; family Didymellaceae; genus Leptosphaerulina; species Leptosphaerulina australis. The sequence goes on from JALRMI010000124.1 coordinate 11,645, forward strand.
CCTTCACTTCTGTGTCAGGAGCTGCCTCCGGATTCGGGCTCTTACTCGTGCGCTCCAAGCTCGGGCGACCAATTGCTCCTTCAATATCGAGTGATGCGCCTTGTTTCTGCGGCCCTGTGTCTTCCATACCGATGATTTCAGGCCCTCTAGCGTGTGGAGCCTCTTCTTCCCCTTCGACTGTATCGATTATGGTACCCCCGCCCTCAATTTCGCCGAAGGCTGTCCGTGTAGGGCTTGTGGTCAACGTGTGAGGGTTGCTGAGTACGATGCCAGCTTGTTGTTCCTGACGCAGTAATTCTCCTTGAGTGACAGGTCCGGTTGACGGCAGTGTTTCACCATCAGGGTGGGAAGACGCGATCTGTGACACTTGAGACGGGCTGGCGGTTTCCTGTCGCGGAACTTGCCCGCTCAGCATGCCAACAGTGACGGTTTCAATGCGACCCGCGCCGTTTGGACCATCAACCATCTCTGTGCTCTCTGATATCAGTTCGTTTTGGCCTCTGCTGTGCAACCAGGGGATGGGCGTGAGGAGAGCGCCACCGAGCGACTCGTCAGAACCTAATGTCGAGGCCTGGGGGTTTGAAATAGGTGTTGTGCCATTAAGTAAGCCGCCAGCGTTTGGCAAGACAGCTTGTGGTAGTGGGAAGGTGGTGAGAGGTGAGGAAACGGACACAACGCGATCGAGAGCGCGGAGGTACGGCGAGAGGTACTTGTACCGTCTCTGTGGTTCGAGTATTAGCTCAGCCAGACGCTGGATCGTGTGTGGAGGGTGCTTTGCAAAGTTCTTCGACAAAGTGTTCCGTATTGATGCATAGAAGGTTGTAGTGGCTGAGGGGATAGTACTCGACTCTGGAGCAGCGAAGATAGGGGCTGGTGGTGGTCGTTGGGGAACTGCAGGCGGCGCATTCTCCTTATCGTTCGTTGATTCTTGGCTCGATATGGCGGCGTTTTCTGGATTTACTGTTGTGCCTGTATTTGAGGTTGCGCTGGCGTCTGCAGGTGGTTTCGGGAATTCATTGATGATCTACAAGTGTCAGACTTTTAAATATTTCCAAGCTGAGAAAGCCGTATCACCTCATCTAGACGGTCCAAGATATACTGCAATGTTTCAGGCCACTCGACCCTACAATTGCACGTTAGTCATGCCTATCGCCGCGACTGCCTGTTGGAAGCGCTCACGAGTCGAGCGAGCCATCATCGGCGGCCTTTTGCAGCACTGTCTTTGCTGCATTGTAGTCAGCAAGTGCACATCACAATGCGTGCAGGACCGGAGAGGTATCCACCTACCGGAAGTCATGTCTGCCGACGCGAGTCACAGTTGTTTGGTGCGCAGAGGCACGTTGATGACGACGATGGAATGGGAAAGTAGCTCCACTGAAATGCGCGACAGATGCCTGCGCCACAAGAAGAAACGGGTGGCTTGTTATATTTTGATTGGCCCATGAGTCGTAAATTTAGCAAAACACACCCCAGTACGGCTGAGCGCGTTCCCTGAAAAGAGGCTCAGCTTATGCGGCTGTGCGGCCGTCTGATGCTTGTTCAGGCCCGCTGAAGGCCTCCAGGCTTGCAAGGTGCTGCTGGCTGCTGGTCCAATTTTGCAGCTGAAAAAGGACTGTATCTGCGCTGCACATTTGTACGCTGCTTCGCTCCCAGATTGTTCCAGCACACACCTCTTCTTTTTTTTCGCGACCTGGACGGGCTTCTCCTGCATTTTCGCGCAGTAGCGCTCCCCAGCATCTGCCCAACAGCGCAAGCGCAGCGGCCATCGACGGACACCACCAGTCCCTTCTTCCCTCCCGGGAGCTTTCAGCCCTTTTCTCCACATATCCACGAGTCTAGCGGCTCTGTTGACAGTTGTAGCCAACCCATGCAAGACTGCGCCCAGACTGCACTCCATCTCGACCTCGTGTTCGCTGTACATTCTTCAACACCTCTTCCTCTCCTACTGTCGTCGCTCGTTCTGCCAGACATCTATTGTTCATCTGCATATATCTGCTGTTCGCACGCCCATTGATACCCAGTCGCTGCATTCCCCCGCCCCATTGCATTCCGCTGTCACTTGCTCGGCCTCTCCGCACAGCCAAGCACCAGCTCAGTTTCAGTGGCGCGTGGATTAGCACCCGGATAGCCCAACAGCACTCGTGCCCAGCTCTCCGTTCAGCAACATTTGCTTGGTTTCAGCCGTCCCACAAGCGCAAAACCGCCCCCAGCGCGCCGCAAGCTGCATCACCCTCGTCTCAGCCGTGCACTCAGCCCTGCGAACCAGACACACGACACACCGCTGCACGTCGTACATCAAGGCGGCGTGACCAAAGGCCTCCACCGCGCCTCACCCACGACTCTCTTATATCCCCTTATCCCAGTCGCTATCGGCGGCTGACCCATTCGTCAAAATTACTCACCACGAGGCGCGCACATCCCTTCTGGGAGGTCAACCGCTTGACGGCGACTATTCTCCCTACACCAACAACTACGCCCGCCAACCGACATTCAACGCTCAGCCGGGTGGTTATCACGAACGTGAAGGCTTCCCCACCACCCTACCACCGCCAGTCCGACGTGCGCCCAGAATGTACATCCCTAATACCAAGTGGACATGGTCATTCATGGTCATCGCCGTAATCCAGGCGGTGGTGGCCCTGACATTGGAGTCGTACGTTGTTATGCTTATGTTTTGAACTCGAACAACCGTACTGATGACATCTGCAGTTATGTCTTTGGCAGGTTCCAAAGTGAATTGCACTTCGAAGCCCACAACGTCAACAGCGAGGCCCGCACTGTCCCCACGTATCTCGCCGTCTTCATGTTTGGCTACCTGTACCAGCTGTTCCTCGTATGGGATGCCTTGCGTCTGAAGAATACCATTCAAGTCATTGGGCTTGTCATCTACAACGTAGGAATCATGGTGTACGCAGCCATTCAATTCGACCAAATCCAGGACGCTGCCGCCGCCCTTAACCAGAAGGCATTCATTCCCCGCGACTTCTGGATAGACGTTCAACCCATGCTGATCACCGTGCCCGTCCTCATGGCAGTTGCTACTATTGCCTTTGGGTTTGTTGCATGGAAGCTGTATGACGAGTTCGCATGGACAATCTACAAGCATATCAGTGCGGATTTGCGGCTGAAGAGGCGCTATCTGACATACCAGGTACGACAGCCCTCGGTTTCAATACATTCTCAACTAACATCAGCTAGATCTACATCGCACTGCTCAAGTTTGACTTCTTCTTCTTCCTCGCCTTCACCGTCCAGTTCCTCGTCGTTGTTGAGCGGACCTCCAAAGTCGAGATTGCCCTTACAGCCGCGGCCTTGGTCATCACCTTCTTCCTGCTCTTCGCTGCTGCCTTCTGGGTCCGGCGCGAATCGGTCATGGGCATGGTTGCCTGTATCTTTGTCTACTTCGTTGCTCTAGCGTATTTCCTGTTCAAGCTCATCCGCATGTACGTGGCCGACTACTCACGCCAGGAGGACTACAAGCCCGCTCGCAAGTCTTTGACAGCTTTCGCCATCCTAACGATCCTCTTGCTCCTCTTCACCATTGTCATTGCATGCATTTGCACACACAATTTCAACAAAGGACTGAAACCTCATGTCAACAAGAAGTCGGTGACAAGCGACAAGGCGTATGGCACCGAGATGCCATCGGTTGCTGGACCGCAACCAACCCAGCGGATGGAGATTGACTAGCTGAATAATGCTTGTGCTTCACTATTATTGACGATTTCAATCAAATCCATATACCAATATTCACGACACGACTTCTTGGGTACCCTGCTTAGCGATTTGCAAGCGCACATTTGATTCATATCCGGCCAAATAACGGCTACGGACTGGCGTTCATGGGATATGTAGGATACCTTCGGCTTGAGACAGAAGGATTGCAGACGAGGCACTGTGGCTTCACAAGAGCTGCAGTTGCAAGGAGACCGAGGACACCATAGCGCATTATTTCAGCCGTTGCCGGCATTCACGAAGAACGATTGTACAACAAGCGTCGGTCCTTTTCGTATGTAGGGCTTTTGGCCATTTTATACCCACCACGCAACGCCAGTATTAGACTGATCAGACTGTGGAATGCATTGTTTTGATTCATCCTCTGCACTCCCATCTACATTGCGTTCGTGCATGCATAATCATCGAGATAATTTCTTCGATAAATGGTACATCACCACGTGCAACTCTCCTGAATTCTAAAATGGGAATTCCCCAGTGATCACGAGGTAGCGCCCCCAAGTCCAAGCTCCCCCACGCAAGGGTCCACCTGTGGGCCGTACGACATCATCGGCGTGGGCGCCCCTAAGCTGTCGAAAGTTTCGAGCCGCGACATTTGAATCATAACACTTCCCTTCGACACGACTTCCTTTCTTCGCGCATCTCCTGTCTTTGTCGCTCCTTTGCTCCTTCTTTTCTTCGTTCTAGGCTCAAACCCGAGAATTTGGACCGAAAATGGCGTTCCGTTGGTGAGTTCGAATGTTTTTTGGGGGGGAACTGGCGGATAGTGGAGGGATTCTAAGCGCAGGGCTAATTGTGTGAAAGGTACCAGACCAAACTTAAGACGGCGCCGCTGGCGACCCAGGCGATTACTACTGCGGTACGAGATTCCCTGTACGAAGCCTGTCTTCTTCCTTGGATTTGACGACGCGACACAAGCTGTCCAAGAACAATATTCACACTGGCGGTAATGAGCAAAGCGAGCTTGGACCTAAATCACCGAGTGTTCTAATCTCGCTGAGTTTGTTGTGCTCGCTTTATTCGCTGCGTTCTCTGCCATAGCAATAAGGCGGTACAGAGGAGAACAACTGAGCTGACAATGGATGGCAGATCCTCTTCGGCACAGGAGATTGTATGGCACAACAGCTGGTCGAGAAACGTGGTTTGGAAAAGCATGACCCTATGCGAACACTCCGCATGGCTGGTTACGGCGGCATCATCTTTGGGCCTGCAGCCACGACCTGGTACGGCATTCTGACCAAGCACGTCAACCTGTCTTCCAAGAATGGTACGATCGCTGCCAGAGTGGCGTGCGATCAGTTCATCTTCGCGCCCGTGAACATGGGTATGTTCTTTTTATCCTTCCTCTGTCCATGTTCCCTTCTTCTCCGCGAAAGCTTTCCAATAATACGATGATTTCTTCGGTTAACCATTCTTAGGCCTTTTCCTCTCCTCAATGGCCTACCTTGAAGGCTCCTCAGTGCGCGATCGCCTCAACAGCGCCTACGTGCCAGGTCTGACCAAGAACTTCATGATTTGGCCATGGGTGCAATTTGTTAATTTCAAATACGTGCCCGCAGACCTGCGCGTCCTAGTTGTCAACGTCATCTCGCTGGGCTGGAATTGCTACCTCAGCTACCTGAACAGCGGTGGCGGTAGCAAGGTGGAGAGCGTTACAGAGGCAGTGCGCGAGAAGACACAGAAGGGAGGGAGTAGGGAGGGAGGCGAGCTACCACCCCAGTAGTCTACTTGTGGCGTTGGAGGTAGAAAGGAGAAGGTCTCCATGTAGAGAAAGGCGAAAAAGCGCCATGTCCAAACGCGTATTGCGAATACGTAAGACATGCAGAATTCTACGTGGGATTGCTTGCTTTACCAGACCTCGTGCCTAAACTTGGATCACGCGCTTCTCGCGAATTGTTGCTCACCGAGTGACCTGCCGACCTTCCACGTCTGTTTGTCCTTGTCCATTCATCCACAGAGGCCGTTCGTGAGGTGTGTGTGTGTGTGTGTGTTACAAAACCATATTGGGTGGTCGTTGTTCGAACGACAGATGTGGATTGTAACCAGCCGTGTGGTGTCGACGCCAGTACAAGACAAAGTCGCAAACGGTATAGTATCGAGTCGTAAACACTAGCGCTCTCCCGATGGATGTAAGTCATGCATGTGACTGTGTGACAATTGCCTGGCTTGTGCTCGAGCTGACATTCGCTTGGGGCTAAGTGATGCTTCTTTGTAGACTCTGCGGGTGTGATATCCCTAGAAAGCAATGGCAAGAAGCTTGAGGAGAAGGCGCGCATAACGTTACACAGTAGCGATAGCAGGTGACCTTTTCCTTGTGTGTCGAGTTTACACGTCGATCCAAGGTATAAATGGTGAACCGGATCGTATGCCTAGTGGCTTGTCTGAACAGCTATCCTGGAGGGCTAGCGTCATCACGTTCATCTTTACTGTTCAGGAGCATGCAAATGTAGCGTTCGAAGTATCCCTATTCCCTCCATCTTTACACACGCTACTGCACTACTTATACCAACCCTGGTCCCCCATCTTGTCCTCCACCTTCAATACCAATTTCCTCCATCATCCCTCCCCAAATATCAATTGCATCTCTTCAAGTATCCTGCGCATACAGCGCCAGCTGTGAATAGAAAGAAAGAGTTACAAAGTGAAGTAAAGATTACGAGCCCGGCGGCCCAGAAGCAAGATGCGCCTGTAACAAGAAGAAAAACGCCACCTAATGCAAATATTATCGAACCCTTCGCTGATGCTCTATCCAGCGATGCAAGCAAAAATGTGAACAAAACGAATTCGGTCTGTACTTCCGCCTCTTCCTGTTGCTGCTGACAGCGCGAAGAGGTACCCGCTGCCAATAGATCTGTCGATTTGAGCAATGTGTTCAAGAATGTTATCCTAGTTCAGTCGCTCGATTCACTTCCCGGCTCGCCTGCGTCCCATCTGGCGGAAGAAGTCCATGACCTTCTTGCTGCTTCCCGAGCTGCCCTTGTTTGCGCCCGAGTCCTCGTACGCATCTGCAAATTTCCTGCTCTTCTGCAGCTTGCCGCCCCTCTGCTCCTGGTCGCTAACCATACCTTGCGGATACTGCACACGCTGTGACTGTGAGCCGTGAGACTGCGTTGGCGTCATCTGCTCGCTAGTCTGACTGTCATTGGCGTGGTTTCCGTAGGGTCTGTTAGGCGCCTGACTGGGGTGCGGTTGTTGGGGGTTTGGAAACTTGTCGTCGCCGATGGGGGCTTGGTTAGGGTAGTCGAACTGCGTCTGATGAGGCGGCGCCGAGGAGGGGCCTGGCGCGGCGTGGGAGTGAGTGCTAGTGTTGGGATGGCGGATGCGCGAGTTGCTATCTTGCTGACCGTCATAGAAACCAGGCACGGCGTTGCTTCCCATAGTGCTCTGACTAGGAGAACGGGAATCTGCGCCGCGGCCAAATGCCATACCAGATCGAGAGTTGTTGCGAGCTCGGCCCGCATTAGAGCCGCGGCGTTGACCATAGCCATCTGCAGGGAGGCTTTCTCTCTGAGAACCGAAATTCTTTGAAAAAGATGACGGGAGCAGTGAGAAACGTCGGGCCTTGGTTCCATCATCAGTGTTTTTACGCGAGAAGCTGAACGATGGACGACGTTTCGAGTCAGTGCTTGGTCTCGGCCCTGACGATCCTATTGAGTTGTCGTTGGACATAGACGCAGGCATCGAGGTAGGCGGGTACCTCTTTTGTTTCCTCTCCTCGTCTTGTCTGCCGTAGGAGTCTTGCGATGTGAAAGATCCCTTAGGATCCTGTGTGTAAGAGTTCTGACGACCACCGAACATGGACGTCATGCGACCAAGCGTCTCGGTGACTGTGTTGGACCGTTTGTGGCCAGCCTTAGGGGGACCGCCAGTTGGTCCAATTTGAGTCGATTGCACTCGTTGTGTGCTTGGTTGAACAATGCTTGGCTTGCCCATGCTCGAGGGTTCTTGTGGTGGGTACGGCGCAGAAATGGAATAATTTTTGCCCTTTGGCTGTGAGAAGCGACCCTCAGCATTGGTGGGGGCCACTGTCGCCGCCGCTGGCTGTGCATACGAATTGCCACGCGAAGGCATTCTTGAACCGCCAAGTGTACCGCCCGTCGACGGTCGTGTTGCTGCTGCAGGCGCGGTACCGAAAGCAGTGTAGTCTGAGGTTGACCTCTGAGGCTGGCCGCCTGATCGAACCTGTGAAGGGGCTGCTGCACCAGAAGAGCGAGGCGGTCTGGTACTAGATGACGATTGGTAGCCATCTGTGGTTGCATTCGTAGTTTCGACAGGCATATGCTCGCCAGGACGAGGCTTGGTTGTGGCGTCGGCAGGGACGGTAGGTGGAGAGGCTTCGCCGCGCTGCGTCTGAGACTGAGGAGCAACGTATTCAACCTGTACCGTACGACGCTTGTTGTCACGAGACGTTTTCGGTTTCTCGGTCGTAGGGTTGATCTGGTCTCGTTTGGCTGTAAGCCCACCGTGTGCTGATGAGGGCGCTTGCGTCTTTATTGGCTCGCGGACGGATGCACTTCTGGCCAGAGGGGGTGGCTGCTCGTATGGATCCTCTGATGTGGGGGTTAGTCCTGTTGACTTTGTACTCATGTCTGAATGGCTACTTACTAGCATAAACAGAGCCTTGCTGTTGGGTCTCGGCAGCATTACTGGTCGTGATGAAGCCCACGACGTGTGCATAGTCTGCCAACCAGCTGTGACGCGCGACCTCGAACAAGTCTGCACGCTTTCTTGGGTCTGGCACGAGTATACGCTTGAGAAGGTCCCTGGCGTGTGGCGTGACGTATTCGGGGAAGGTGAGCGGTGTGGAAACAATGTACTTGTACAAGAGATTGATGTTGTCACCCTCTGGGTTTGCCGGGTCGTCGTCGAAGGGCAGGTAGCCAGCCAACATGGCGTACTAAGCATGGTCAGGTCATGGAAATGGGGGCCTCTTCAAGAAACTTACCAAGATAACACCACAACTCCAGACGTCGACTTTGCAACCAGTGTAGAGAGAGTCGCTGACAACAAGCTCTGGGGCTGCGTAGCATGGGCTTCCGCAGCTGGTTTGCATGAGATCGCCGCGACGAGCGTCAGGCTGGTCAAGGCCCATTTGCCTTATAAAGTCCTTATCTCCCAGCCTGTACTCAATCTCCTCGCTCAGCTCGTCCTTGGGGTCGAAGGTGTTGGCGAAGCCGAAATCAGTGATGATGATGTTCTTGTTGCGATCCAGCAGCAGGTTCTCGAGCTTCAAATCTCTGTGGACGATACCCCTCTTGTGCAGGTAGCCCACCCCGGATATGAGCTGGGCGAACAGCTTACGTGCCGGGCCGTCCTTCAGGTAGCGATGGTTGAGAATGTAGTCGAAGAGCTCACCGCCCGATGCATACTCGAGGATGATGCCAATGTGTCGCTCAGTCTCAACCATCTCGTGCAGCCGAACGATATTCGGGTGGTCGAGCCCGCGCAAGATGTGGATCTCACGGTAGATCTTCTGCAGCCGGTTCGAGTTGCTGCCCAGCGTCTCTCTTCTTATGAGCTTGATAGCCACTTCGACGCTGCTGTCACGCTTCCAGCCCATCTTGACTTTGCCAAACTCACCCTCACCAAGCGTCTGACCCAGGATGTAGTTACCAAACTTGGTCCTCTTAGTGGAACCCTCGCTCTTCGAATGGTCCTGTCTGCTCTTGCCACCAGCACCTCGGCCACCATCGTCAACACCCTCGCTGCCCACCAGGCCTAGGCCAGTTATGGGCGTGAGGTCTGCACCTGCCGTGATGGGCACCCTCTCAGCCTGCCGCGCCTGCTCGCGGGCAATGTCGTCTTGAGGGTCAGAGACGCCTATTCTGTTGATGATGGTACTCTCCTCACGAGGCAGGTTTGTGCCAACAGGGGGCTGGCCGACTGCCGTGGCAGACCTGCTGTGCCCAGGCTGTGGGCGACTTGAGCTGCTCTCATTTGCTCTCCGACTTGAGCCACCTGCAGCGTTACTGGAGCGTTGTGAGGAGGTTCGTGGGGGGGGCATGGGCCCACCAGTGGTTGCGGCAGCGTTAGAGTTCATGGCTGGGGAGTTTTGCGTCGACGAGGCCGGCTGTGCGCGGGGCGTGTTAGGTGCGTTGGGCGACGCTCCGGTCGAGGGTCGTCGCGCGCGAGGGGATTGCTGATAATGCTGCTGGCCATGCGCCTGCGAGGCCACGGCGGCAGACATGCTTTGGCGGTGGTGGTGGGCGTGAGAAAGTGAGCTGCTCAACTAGTGTCTACGGGGGAACACCAGCTGCAGCACCCACAAAAGGCGCGGCGCAAGCTCTGCAGAAGCGTGGCTGCAACGCAATGCGCGGACGGTGTGCAGTGTGCAGTGTGCAGTGTGCAGATGCAGCAATTGGAGAGTGGGCCTGCGATAGCCGTTGGCGTCGTGTCTAGGAGACGGCGCGGTCGGTCGCGGTCGCGGTGTGGTCGGTTGGATTGATTGTTAGTTGGACGGCCCCTTCACATGTAGCTGCAGGTGCAGACCGAGAGCTGTTCTTGAGAGACGCTGCGGCGCTGTGGGCTCAAACCACCTGAGCAACTCCAGACGGCACGAACGACTCTATTGACCGCACTCGACAGAGGACCCGTCGTGCTCCTAACGTGCGTGGAGTGAAGTGAGCGAATGCAGCGCGAGACGGTCGTCAGGCGCGGCTGGGTAATCTCGTTTAAGGTTGCGGCTTGGGAGAAAGGAGAGCATCAACCACTGCTCGGCCTAACAGTAGCCCGCAGGTGCACGTACACAAACTACATAAACAATCACACACCTCCCAACTTGCCCAACGCGTCCACTGCCTCCATCATCTCCACTGCCGGGTCTGTCCTTGAACTATTCTCATTCTGCCTCAGGCACGCGCTGGCGAGCTGCTCGACCGCTGGTTTCGACGCGCCTGCCCGTCTGCTAGCCACACTAGATGCATCTCCATTCGACAGTAGGCCAGGATCACGACTAGGTTGCATGCAGTTTGAAACAGCGACAGCCTGTCGGTGCGCAAATTATCATTCATGCGCCACCTCGTGCTGTGAAGACCACTATGACACCCTTGGCTATTCTCCAGGCCAGCTGCCTGACCACCTCTTTGCCTACCAGGAACGCTCTTCCACCTGCTTCTGCTGCCTCCGTGACGTGACACTTGAAATCTAAAGCGCCGGCGCTGTTGTTATTGTTGTTGTTGTTGTTGTTGTTGTTGTTGTTGTTATTATTGCTGCTACCGCTACTGCTGCGGCTACTGCTGCGGCTACCGATGCGGCTACTGCTGCAGCTGCTACTGTTACTGTTACTGCTACTCCTGCTACTGCTGCTGCTACTGCCCCTGCACCCACTACACATCTCGCTCGCTGCTCATCCCACCCGCAAACTGTAAGACACCGTCAGCCGCAAATGGTTTCGATGCACTCTAGCCAGGTACTGGTCAGCAAGTCTCGACGTTGTCTGTCACTGTGTCTCAGCCGCGATGCTGCAAGGGACGCGCCCTGCATATCTCCCGTTAACTCGCCTCATCGTCCAATCACTAGCCTGATTGCATCCCAACTCGAAACCGCATACATCTACAAACTGCACGTCGGCCAACCTTCGATTCTTCTTCTTCTTTTCGCTTTTGATACGATCGCCAGTGCAATAACGCACCCTCAACTGATGCTGCACTGTCTATATGATCTACTTCTTTGGGCCATCCTCGGAAATTACGACGGGCGCTTTGATCGCCCTTGCCGTGTCACCTGGGCCCACCCCTTCCCGCTTAGTCTTTCCGGCCAGTGCTGGTCGATTCGAGCCTTATGGCTCACGGCCTTTCTTCTGTGTACCGTACAATGTCTTATATCACTGGGATACGTAGTTAAAATAGAGAGGCCGAGTTCGTGTCGACGTCACACAGTGGGAATGTTGGGCTTGGTCATCATATCATTTCTCTCGCCTTGATGGCTACGGTTTCTCCTGCCGTATATGGCCGCACTCCTACCGTAGAGTTTCATGATTCGTTTCTCAGATCTTGATTTCGGCTGGGAGACCAATGTCCAAGATGTCCTTGCCCTTCTGAAGGTCACTCTTGCCTGGCATCTTCCCTCTTCGCATCAACTCCGCACTCTGTCATACGTCAGCTCGATCCATCTTAGCAGATAGTTAACAGGGACGTCTCCCATTGAAGGGATAATGCATCCCGCCGAGGTTGTGGGGATTAGACATACCTGTGTCATGTAGGGATCCTTCATCATAGATGCCACCGCAACGACCTCATCACCTTTCGTGTAGTAAGCCACAAACGATGGCTTCTCTGGCTCTCCTTGCAGTACTACGTCGTCATACCCATTGACCGTATTGCCGCAGTATCGCAGTTGTGATCCCAGAGCTGACCAGAACACAGGTATGAACGCCTTAGGCTTGGAGCCAGGCTCGATGATCGACCTAGCTACCGAGCGACCTGCGTTTTGTGCAACGTTCCAGTGCTCGATACGAACGGGTGTGCCGTTGCCTCCGGGTCCGTGGTAAGGGTAGGTTGCAATGTCGCCAATGGCGAAGACGTCCTTCAACCCCTGGACCTCGAAGGATTCGTTAGTCTTCAATGAGCCATCCTTCTCCAACTGAACGCTCGGGTTATCTTTCAGATATTCTGTGGCGGGCTTGACACCCACCCCCTCAATGACAAGGTCTGCCTCAAGGATAGTGCCGTCCTTCAAATGCACAGCGCCAACCTTCGATGAATCGCTCTTCGAAGGTGTTGCCTTCTCGACGCTAGCACCCATTTTAAATTGGACGCCGTTCTTCTCAAGCAGGCCACGGAAGATCTTTCCAACCTTCTTGCCCATCACTCGCTCCATGGGCTCTTCTTCCATGCCAACAATCGTAACGTCATTTTTCATGCCGGCGAGGCAATTGCCAACCTCCATGCCAATGAATGAGCTACCGATAACCACAATTTTCTTGCCGTTGTCACCAACAGCTTTCAGAATGTTTTGCGCGTCTGGTAGTGTTCGCAACAAGAAAGTGTTACCCAAGTCACCCTTTAGGCCATCAAGGGGTAAGAAGTTGGGCGTACCGCCAGTGGCCAGCACCAACTTAGAGTAATCATGTGACTTCCCAGACTTGGTCTCAACCTTCTTGCCCGAGAAGTCGACACTTTTGACTTCATCTTCGAGGAAGTTGATCGATGCATCCTTGTAGAAATCCTTTGATCGCCACGCAGCTTTGTTCAGGTCGGCGAGCAGGGCTTTGGACAGTTTGGTTCGGTCGATCGGCTGATAGCCCTCTTTCGAGATGACCGTGATATTGCCTTTGAAACCTCCACCTCGAAGACCCTCGACCGCGCCGAGCGTTCCGGAGCCACTATCAAGGTTAGCTATAAATAATGCCCGATGAGAGCAGTACATACCCTCCGATAACAAGAACCTTCTCTTCGCTCACCGGTGAGCATTTCAAGTTTAGGTTTCTTCGATTGGCCTTCAGTGTATCCTCATCGGTCTTGACGTAGACAGCACCGTCTCGCTCGAACACTTCGTATTTCGAAATTGGATCTAGGGCCGGTGCATCCTCAACGTCACCAGTAGCGACATTGAAGCAGGCTATGGGTAGTTAATGGCTGCTAAACAATCTCCTTAATCGATAACGTACCTCCATGCCACGGACATGTCAACCGACCCTCAGGCGTGAGTACACCTTTGGCCAAAGGTGCGCCGTAATGTGTGCAATTGGGTGACGTAGCGTGGACCTTGTCCTGCACCTTCAGCAGCAACACTTTGCCACCCTCAATACCCTCAACCTCAACTTCCTTCTTCTCTCCATTCTTTAGTTGCAAGGTTGTGACATCCTTGAGTTTGAACTCTTGAGCCATGATCCTGATTGTTGTGCTGAATGTAGCTCTCCGAGTATTAAATGTAATTGAATGTGCTTTACACTGAAGCTGCAATGGAATTCGAATAGGTCGTAGAAGACGTAGTGACTGCATTAAAGGATGTATGACGAGCTTTGTAGGGGTGTCGCCGATATATGAGCTATGCAGGAGCTTGCTGGCAAATCGCGGGGCTGCTTATTCCATTGCGACTTGATTTGCTGATGTGACATCATGAAGGGCAGGACAACCGCGCCTCCGGTAATCGATAAGATAAGAACGCGTGGTATCCGAGTGACGTGCACGATTCTTGGAACATCAAACATCAAACATTGAGCCCTCAAACGTTTCCCCACGCTTATGGCTGAATACGTGATAGGCTTTGCTTACGTGCTCTTCCATGTCGACAGCGACACTGACTGATTAATTGCAAATGCAAGTAGTTCATAACTTTTGTGACAGCTGACGGTCTGCGGGGTCCGTGAGTATACAATGGCACGTCAATTGTTTCACATTGCAGTTGTTTCACATTGCAGCGCGGTACAATTGCTGACATGTTTAGAAACATCTTCGTGGACGATCAATCTTTCTCTCAGAATGATCGCGTTTGCGCATATCTAACTGGGTTCAAGATCCTTTCTGTCTCTTTGTCATTCGCATTAGGCGACCAAGTGGACGCCTCGAAGCTCCCTGGACTCGCCATAATCCTTTGTTAACCTCCGTACTGGTGCGTCTGGCGAGACCACCCCATATGAATGAAACATCATCTCAAGAGCACAAGGCTGTGCACCTCAAGTTCGTTGCTTTCGTGATGAGATGGGCGAGCCGCGTAAGCTTGGCGTAAACACCATTTTTGGTATATCAACCCAGGATACCCACACCAGGAGGTCAAGACCTGCGTACATCTTCCGTTCGAGTTATCAGGGAACGCAGATCTTGGATCCACCGAAGCGTCAGAACTGCTAATTTGGATGGCAGAGTAAAAAATTTATCAAAAAGACTTGCGCTCGTTGTTGAGGATGGCCAGATCACCAAGATCTGGCCTCCCCAAGACGTGAACGCAAAGGAGTTGGTCGCCTGTCGCGTGGCTGGCATTGAATTAGGGGCAGCTACTACCGAGCCCATCTCCTGAAACCATTTCGAGTATCAGGAACAAACTTTAGCTCCTCTGACTCGGCCTTTCTGGCCTGCGCGACTACTCTACGCGATCGCTTGGATGCATCCGGGTCGGATGGCGAACAAAATGACCCGGATGTTGTGCATTTTCATTTTCGATCCGAGGCACGCTCATGCTGCTAATGCGTAACATCACCGACGTTGTCTCCACCTCATTTTATTTGATCTTTTTCTCTGTGTGTGGTCGCTGTCACTTGCCTAGGCTTGACACTTTCGTTGTAAGGTTTGAGGCGGTGCGGCGATGGCTTGCACGCTAGGTATCGTCAAACCACCAAACATCAGTCAGATCTACTTAGGGCTACTCCCAATAATGTATCCGTTCTTAGCTAATCTTACAATAACGTGGGAGACCCTCGATACCGCCGCAATGTTGTGGCGACGCAGTATTTGCAGTGAGGAACTTTCGGCGACGGCCATAGTTTGATGCCTTTAGACATCCCATACATTCGCTAACCCTTACACACGTTCGATACGATCTTTACATACATGTACGGATATAGACCTCACAAGGAATTGTAATCAGCTAACCAACGTCATTAGTAGTTTTTCCGAGCTGCCATTCTTTCCTTTATGTTCTCTAATCATAATGTCTATCATTTCACGGCGCGAATTCTCTCTCAAGCTCGATACTGCAGCTCATACGCCAAGTGCGACCGTCTCGAATACCTTTACTACAGCCACAACCCTTAGCAACACATGTACTACAGGCAGCGAATGCGCTGACGATGGAGCATGTTCCGATGGGACATGTAACAGCGTCAATCAAGCTGCACCATTTTCATCTACTGGTAGCTTAGGGGCAGAGCCCACAACCCATCTAGACGCAAGCACAGGGATCGGTATTGGGGTAGGAGTTTTAGCTTTTGTCATCCTGATGGTAGGCCTGGGCTTTTGGTTTTTCAAAAGAGGAGCTCGTCGGCAACCCATCGTATCACCTGAAGCACCTCCAACAACCCGCGATCGGTCTGCATCAACTGCAACCAAGTGGACTATAGACAACGATCAGAGGACTCTTGTTGCTTCCATGCCAAACAGCCCACAGCACGCAATATTCGCTGTGGAGCAACCCTCTGGCCTTCCCTTAGAGTTCTATAATATGCCAGGAAAACTCATAGATGACGAGGAGAAGACAGAAGGAGAGAAACAATTTGCGGAGTACAGGCATCGGGATGAAATGGTCCCTGGTAGTGAGACGCCAGCAAGTCCAGCCGCCAAGGATCTTCCGACTCCACCTGTTGAGGAAAAGCGCTATGCCATCAATGTCAACATTAATAAGAGCATGATATTCGATGATGTTATGTTCAACACTGCAACTTATGCTGCGAGCCCAGTCTCGACACCGCATGAGCGCGCACCGAGATATCGTTTCGAAGAATACATTCCACCTGTCGTACCAATTAATCCTCGAATATCTATTACAAAGAGCAAAGATAGGACACCAAGTAGCATAAGTTCCGAGTATGAGCTGGAGAACTATCCGCACGGCAACGGCTACATCGAGTCAAACAGAAACTCTAGATCGGATGTTGGCAGCGAACACAGTGAATCACAAGATCATGATTTCAGAGGCAATGCTTTGTCGAAGCTAGAAGGTGGACTTTCGTTACCTGAACTTCCACCACCAAGTCCTAGCCTCAGTTTCCGCTCTTACGACTGGTACCAAGACATCATTGGTGGTGACCAACCTGTCGCCGACTCATCAACCTCAGAATTTCCAACTCGCAACTCGGCAAGAGCAATAAATCCTCTCCTTTCACATCCTCCAAATACCGATTTCAGCCTGGTGCCTGGACCATTATCACCAGCATTCCCTCCAGCTGTCGCGAGTTCACACCTACATCCGAGCTCAGCCAGGCTATCACACTTACCCAGTCCTACCAGTCCAAATTTTCGTTTATCGCCGACTGTGTACCAGATGCCTAATCCGAATGTATTCAAATCGGTACCAAACCTCCCAGACACCCGCCCTGTAAGCGAGGTATCGACGGTCCCACGCTATTCACACCGGTCCTCGCGGTATGTCAGCTGGATGCCAGAAGATGATCTTGAAATTCCTAGGGGCGAATTTACCCCTCCACGATTCCCAAGACATAGCTCCATGGTGGCAAGCATAGTGCAGGGCAGCGAAGTCTCTCAAACTGCGCGAACTTCGGCACGCAACTCCGCCCGCAACTCGAGAGGTCAAGGAGTGCATCGACCACAGAGCACGACGACGCAGAAAAGCCACTATTCGAGGAGTTGGTTGCCAGAAGATGGGCTGTATCTTCCTGAGGAGGGTACAGAGGACTCTTTTGAAATCTTTAAGCGCGAAAGATTGGCCAGCAGACCGACAAGCTATTCGCCTCTTGCTTAGCCTCATACAGGTGAACTTATGCATCGATTACATTCTCCATACTTGTTGTACTATACGCGACGTCTTTGAACGCGCTTGCCTTTCTTTGAACAGATACCAGGCATTCCGTCTTTCAGCCAATTGTTATATTTCTTTTAGGTCTTAGTGGGTGTAGAGCGGGAGATGCAGGTGTGGAGATGCAGGTGTGGAGAAAGCGGGAAGTTGAGTACCATGAAGCTTATCCTGTCCTGGAAGCTGCTGCTGGTTGACAGCGCGATGATGGTGGATATTCACACTGAGCCTCACATAGTTGTAGGACTGTTGATCACAAAAACGATAACAAGCAAAAACAACACAATTATCAAAGAAAACGTTATTTATACAACAGAGTTTTGTCTATACACTCAACTGATGCAACCATTTTTTTTTTTGCAGGGTATGCATTTCGCAGGCCTCAGAACGGAGGTAAGGCAGATGGTAAAGCTTATTGACATAGCTTTATGGGGAAAAATTAAGGTCATCAACGCTGAATATGGACCAAACATGCATTACCCCACTTCCCACTTGTACAACACGCGGCTCAAAACGTTGAGATGCAGTAGCAACATCATGGAGAACAAGCTTTTATGGTAACAGTCTTGTATGGTAGAGCTGTCAATCGAGGTTCTAGCATCCAGAATGATGCTGTCTATCCGAGCTTACCGATTGGATGGATGTCGGCGCGAACGTAATGCTTGGAACTTCGGTCATGTGGACTAGACATCACTGCCGCACGCTTGCGCTCAAGTGCAGCTCTTTCCTGCTGAGCATCGTCATCTCTGTGCAGTAAACTGCGGGGAACTGCAAAATGGTCAACAAGCAGCATGCAATCGTCGAGATGGAACACAGGTATAACTTGCGTTCCTCCGCACCGTCGTGGAAGAAGGCTGTCGCAGCCACGAGCCTCAGTATCTTTTCCCTCTATTACCTTGGTTGCACCTTCTTGAAGTCGTCGCCCGTGGCCGAAATCCATCAAGACGCAAACATGGGTCTCTCGAGCTTCTTACAAGCTTCGGCACTACTGACGTCGTTTGTGGCATCAACAGCTGCTCAAGCGCCAACGACTACCACAGCTGAGGGGTGGAGCACAACGCTTGCCGGTACTCCTACTTCATTCAGACCCATCTTCACAATTCCTGCATCTGCAGACCGGGGCGCAGAACTCATTCCCAACATCAAAGATCCTGAGGCTATCAATGCTCAGGATGTCTGTCCTGGCTACAAGGCATCGCAGCTACAGGAGACGGATGGCGGGATCAGTGCTGTATTAACATTGGCGGGTGCACCGTGCAATGTGTATGGTAATGATGTTGATGTGCTCAACTTGAAAGTCGAATATCAGTCAAAGGACCGGTTGGCAGTCAATATAAGCCCAGCTTATCTTGTAGGTCTAATCGAAGCTCGAAAGCGCCCAGAAAGCTAATCTGTTATCAGGATGCCTCAAATTCGTCAAACTACGTTATTCCTGAGAGCCTGATCCCCAGACCTCAGATCGAAGAATCACATGACGGTCTCGACCTTGGATTTGACTGGGGTGATGATCCATCCTTCTGGTTCACGGTGACCCGCCGCTCCACTGGAGATGTCATCTTTACTACCCAAGGCACCCATCTTGTTTACGAGGATCAGTTCATCGAGTTTGTCAATACTCTTCCCGAGGACTACAATCTTTACGGTCTCGGTGAACGCATCCATGGTCTTCGCCTCAACAATAATTTCACTGCAACCATCTACGCTGCTGATGTGGGTGATCCAATTGACCGCAATATCTACGGAAGCCACCCGTTCTACCTGGAGACTCGCTACTTCGAAACTGGCGGCAACAGCGCAAAGAAGTCACTCACGCAGTCTGAACTTCAGGAACGGAGCTATGGCTACAACAACGGTGACCATTCTAACAATGCTAAAGGCTCCGGTTATGAATCTTACTCACATGGTGTATACCTTCGTAATTTGCACGGTATGGATGTTGTACTCAAGCCGCTCAATCTGACCTGGAGGAGTCTAGGAGGTAGCATTGACTTGTTCTTCTTTAATGGGCCTACCCAGCCAGAGGTGACCAAGCAGTACCAGACTTCTGCCGTTGGTCTGCCTGCCATGCAGCAGTACTGGACCTTCGGATTCCACCAGTGTCGATGGGGTTATCGCAACTGGACTGAAGTCAGGGGGATCGTCGAGACCATGCGTGCCTTCAACATCCCTATGGAGACTATTTGGCTTGATATCGACTATATGGACCAGTACCGTGACTTCACACTAGACCCTGTCACCTTCCCTCCCTCTGGCGTGGCAGACTTTTTTGGATGGCTCCATGGCAACAATCAGCATTTCATACCTATCGTTGATGCTGCCATTTACATTCCCAACCCCACTAATGCCAGTGACGTGTATGACACTTACACTCGCGGTAATGAGTCCGATGTCTTCCTTAGAAACCCTGATGGCAGCCAATATATCGGAGCTGTGTGGCCTGGTTACACTGTCTTCCCTGACTGGATGTCCATCAACGGTGTTTCTTGGTGGGTCAAGGAGATGGTTGAGTGGCACAAACAAGTTCCATTCAGTGGCTTCTGGGTTGATATGACAGAGGTGTCTTCATTCTGTGTTGGTTCTTGCGGTACTGGCAATGTCACTCTCAATCCCGTTCACCCACCTTTCTCACTGCCAGGTGAGGTGAATAACATCATCTACGATTTCCCGGAGGGATTCAACATAACCAATGCGACCGAAGCTGCTTCTGCCTCTGCTGCCTCGTCCAGCCAGGTCGCTGCTGTATCGGCTACAGCAGCGAGCACTGTTTCGGCTGAGTATCTGCGCACTAAACCTACACCGGGCGTAAGAAACATTAACTACCCACCTTACGTCATCGATCACGTTCAGGGCGATCTTGCTGTACATGCCGTCAGCCCTAACGCTACTCATCAGAATGGGGTTGCAGAATACGATGTCCACAACGTATGGGGCCATCAGATCATCAACGCCACATACCAAGGCCTTCTCTCAGTCTTCCCTGGCAAGCGTCCATTCATTATCGGCCGATCTACATTCGCTGGTAGTGGTAAGTGGGCTGGCCACTGGGGTGGTGATAATGCATCGAAGTGGTACTATATGCACTTTTCAATCCCGCAAGCGCTTTCCTTTTCGCTGTTTGGTATTCCCATGTTTGGTGTCGACACTTGGTAAGTTTCAGTAACCTTTTCTTCCAAAGCTTCTACTAACAAATCCGTAGTGGCTTCAACGGCAACACCGATGCAGAGCTCTGCTCACGCTGGATGCAGCTCTCGGCCTTCTTTCCTTTCTACCGCAACCACAACACCCTCTCTGCATTGTCCCAGGAGCCATTCCGTTGGGATAGTGTAGCATCAGCTTCCCGAACTGCGATGCATATCCGCTATTCCCTATTGCCCTACATGTACACACTCTTTCATCAGGCTCATACCGAAGGCTCTACTGTTATGCGTGCCCTGGCCTGGGAGTTCCCCAACGAACCTCAACTTGCAGGTGTTGATACTCAATTTCTACTTGGTCCTAGTATTCTCGTTACTCCTGTCCTTGAACCCCAGGTTAGTACTGTCAATGGCATTTTCCCTGGTCTTATTGATGGAGAGTCATGGTACGACTGGTACACTGGCGAGAAGATTCAGGCCGAGGCCGGCATCAATACCACAATCTCAGCTCCTCTCGGCCATATCCCTGTCTACATCCGTGGCGGTGCAGTGCTCCCAACTCAGGAACCTGGTTATACGACGACCGATTCTCGCAAGAACCCGTGGGGTCTCATTGTCGCGCTTTCTGAGGATGGAAGTGCAAGCGGTTCTCTTTATGTTGACGATGGCGAGTCTATCGAGCAGGAGAGCACACTTGAAATTTCTTTCTCTGCTCAGGGTGGGCAGCTGAAGGCTGAGGTTCAGGGCGACTTCAAGGATATTAATGTCTTGGGTAACGTTACAATTCTTGGTGTTCACAGCACTCCTACACAGATCCAGCTAAATGACGCGGTCGTCGACTCATCTAAGTTTGCATACAACGCAACTGCAAGCACACTGAAGCTGTCCGGTTTGAATGACTTGACCAAGGGTGGCGCATGGCGGGATAGCTGGGTGTTGACTTGGGCTTAGGCTAGGAAATAAGTAGATTAAGCAACGAAGTAGATAGCCATCAACACCATATTGACCTAACATATATCGATTCTTTCTCAACCGAATACACATACTGTAACGACCCATAATAGTAGATCAAAACAAATTTTTGTATGCATGATGCTGTAACGCGTCTGTCCCACCGTGTATCAAGTTTTGTTCGCACAGTAGTCACCATCACGCGAACAGGTGACGTCAGCGCGCTCCATCTCAAGCTTCCGCATCAAAACTCATAGACTTTGAATCACCAACATGGCATAATGACAATTGATTCCTGGCCTGTCTATAGACACCAGTAGTTGAATCATCACATATCCTAGCTATACCTCACCAACCGAAGTAACACCCAGCATGGCCGACGACGACATTAAGAAAGAGCCCTCTGTCTCAGAGCTCAAGGAAATAGCCTCGAACGCCGATGCGCCTGAAGAGAAACTCCAGGCTGCAGCTGCTCAAGCTGAAGCTGCAATCAGCTCTTACAAAACCGCCTCCACTCTCCGCGAAGCTGCAAACGCTATCCGTGACCCAGCCAAACGTGAGAAATACCTTCGCGATGCATACAATAAGGAAGTCGAAGCCCATGGCAACTCCAAGAAAGCAAGAATGCTCCAGTCTGGTGCTTTTCAGGGAACAGTTGGTGGCGCGGGAATTGGTGCTGTTGTTGCGGGTGGATTAGGGACTGTGGTCGGTACGGTTGTAGGAACTGTCACGGCGGTGCCGGCTACAGCGGTGGGAGGATTAGTGGGAGCAGGAGTGGGGTTAGGACATGGGAGTTGGATCAAGCTGGGGAAGGCGGAGGAGGGCAAGGACAAAGACTTGAAAGACAAAAAAGGTGAGAAGAAGGAAGAAGAAAATGAAGAGGGAGAGGCAGGGAAGGGGAATAAAGAGAATGAAGGAGGTGGAGGACAGCAAGAAGAGGAGGTTGATGTTGAGGATGCAGTACCGAATCCTGAATTATTGAGACAGGTTGCTGAGGACATAAAGAAGGAAAGAGAAAAGGGTAATCTGGATGCAGTAGGAAGCAACGACGTCGAAGAAAATAGACGAAGGAAGCCAAGGAAGCTGAATAGCCAAGAGAATTGGCAGGAGCCACCACAGCGGAATGAGGAACAAAAAGCTAAGAAGAAACCCAGAAAGATTGAAGTGCGGAGCAAGCAAGAAACAGCGGCAGCCTAATTGAATTGAAATCCCTCCCGTCATCAAACATGTACATGTGGCATGTCTTTAAATAGGAAGAAAGGCTTCTAAAATATGTATTCATACGTGCAAGAGCTATTCACAAGTGCTGAAATCCGTTTTAATACACAGTTAGATCTAAGGTGCACCTTCACGTATCATGCAACTTCCTCTTCCTCCTGATATCACCATGTCACTTACAGACTGCATTTTCAACAGTAACATTGATTCTAACTCCGAGCAGTACCCTGTCCTCGTGTGGTGATCCTCGAAGGCCAGCAAAAGGTGCTCATAGTCTCGCACCTGAATGATAACCTATCCCGGACTCACCTGTTTTCCAGGAGGCATGTGCTGGTAGCATACAGAAATGGTATAAGATTGTAGAGCTGATTTTTGTTTTTCAGTTGATGTCTGAATGGCGCCGCGGTTTCGCTTTCAATTATTCTAAATGTATTCTAAGGGTTTCGGAAGTCGTACTCCGCAAAATCGCATATCCCAAAATCCTTGATCTGGTCATTCGAGAAAAGAGCTTGAGACAATCTAAACACCATCTCAAAGTCTCAACCAAGGGCACAGGAGACCCCACAATGAGATATGACCAAAGAGATCAGCGGTAGATGGTAGGTTTTCACGCAAACTCGGAGCGGAAGGCACCAGGCTCTATTTGGATATTATCCACCTGTAGCACCAATTAGATTTATTTGTTGTCGATTGAAAGAAATAGAACGCCAGGTAAAACTGTTGTTCATAGCCACCTGAACAGGTTGTATATTCTACACTCTCGTTATATCCATACATATCGCGATTGCCAGTTGTCTGTTATGTGTCCCTGATCCTATCGAGGTATCTCTTACAAGTTCTTTAGGCTTTTTCAGTCCCCAGCAATGAAAAACCTCACTGCAAGCACCACGTATTCTTCCCTGAACACGCCCTGCCTCTCGCCTTTGACCTGTCTCAGCACACCTTTCTCATTGTTCTTATTCTCGCTCTCGGCAAATGCGATAACACAGTCATCATTTAGTGGCGGATTGTTGGCCGTCCTGAGGCGATCAGGACTTCGTGGTGGTTTGGTTGGCGATCGCTGCGAGGCTTTGCGCTTCCTCGACTCTGGTGAGACAGAAGGCTGGGGAGTAGCGGGAACTGGGCATTGAAACTTTGGCGTTGAGAAGGAAGGCTTCGTAGGTGAGGACATTTGCAGCTTCCGTGGCAATGTCGTGGGAATTGTGCGCTCAGGTGATCCGTCGAGCTGCGGGATTGGGTCCAGAGCTGTGCCTGTTATTATAGGTAACTTAGATATACCTTCTGGCACAGGAGAGGATGGCACACTCGATAAGGGCGACGAATTGCTTGGGCCTGCATGACTTGTAGTCAAATCAATTTGAGCCGGCGGTGTAGTTGGCGAAACACACGATGCATTCGCTGGCTTAGTAGGTGATCTGGAACGCCTCATCCTTGCTGCTTCCCGTAAGACCTCCTCAGGATCATCAAGGAGGAAAGTGGCAGCTTTGGGGCCTTGCAGGCCAGGTATCCCATTCCGAGAGAAAGTACGACGTTGTAGCATATTTGAATCAGTGGATGCAGATGCAAGTGTACTCATAGGTGTGGGCGTCAAAGTTGGTGTGGCCATATTGTTCAGCATTGAGGCAGATACAAAGACGGCGATCTTGTCTGGTACATCAATCTGGGGATTTACAAGCATCTCCTCGCCCACGGGACCCTGATGTTTCTTGAGGTATGGAAGTGTTGTGATGTTCAAATGATTTACTTGTCCATCCTGGATGCTGTCTCGTCTCTGTTCAAACATGTTCTGCTCAAAGACATCGGACTGCAGAATCTTGCCCTGGGAATTCGCTCGGGACCTTGCTCGGGAAGCGCTATAGCGCGGATTACTCTGCTTTTGCGTACGAGACCTACCCGTCGGCTCGTCGTATTCGGAACCGGGCATTTCTTCTCCATCCTCCATGATGAATTCGTCAGAGCGGTCATGATTCACGATGATGCGTTGAGCAACCAGCCAGCGGTGATCGAGTATCAACGTGCCATTGAGCCCTGTGATCACAAGGCGACTGACCAGGATACTCGGGTGAGACCAATTTGAGACAGTCAAAGCTGTGTCTTTCACTGGGGCTGCACTTCGCCGGGGTCTTGCTGTGACAGTGAATATTCCTGTTGGCGGAAGCGGCCCTGAAGATTGAAATACTGCTGGCGATGGTGTCACTGGCGTCGCGTACTGCGCAGGTGCTGGGTTCCCAAAGAAAGGTGGCGTCTGTGGTAACAGGCTGAGAAGGCCGTTTGATGGAATGTATGGGACAAGACCTGGAGAATATGATCCCAGTGTAGTCTGCTGTGGAAGATGTGTAGGAGAATAGTAAGGCGTAGCCATGGCAGCTGGGAGACCTTTCCAGTCTGCGGAAGTAGGATGCATCAATGCTGTAGGAGCTACGTATGGAGTGGATGGGCCCGGTGTAGTAGAGTTAGGTGTTTCTATTCCGTTTGGCAAGGTAGATTGCGCAAGGGGAGCGCTGTAACTACCAAAATCCTGCATCATTGGACTCGAAACCGAGGCTGAGGCATTGTGAGACCCGGAAAATGTTTCATGCCCAACCATGGGCTCAGAGAATGGTATTGTGGTCATAGAAGAATGCATTGTATGTGCATGTGGAGCATTTGACTGTAAGTTTGATGGCGGGGAGTGGTATTCGTGGAAGGTGCGGGATGCGTCGCTGCTCCAGTCTTGTGCTTTTGGTATTTCGCACGTCTCCCGATAAGCACGGCTGCAGTCATTCGAAGGTAATGGTTCCTTGTGGCCGTCACTACGGTACTCTGGTGATGGGCATCGAGAGTTGACTCTGCCTGCGATTGGAGATAGATTGTTCTGTGCCGTAGAACGCGTTGGGAGAGGCAGGTAGGGTATCTGGGCGCCCGAGAATGGGCTCTGGAAGTCCGGCTTGTATGGCTTAGGCCGGGGTAAATTATCCTTTGGAGACAGTGCTCGACGTTTGTGAGGATGCTCGTGCTGCATGTCGCTATCTTCTTCTGCATCTACGTCTGTGTTGACGAAGTCTAAAACCTTCTCTCTCTCAAGAGCTCTTGTCGCTTCTTGAGTTTGATTGAGGCTAACTACGGTAGCTTCATGCTTGGGGCTGCCCTTAGCTCTAACGGCGTAGTTCGAATCTTTGAGTCTCTGTGGACTTTTCAAGTAATTGGTGCCAGTGGTAAGCTTGCTGCCTAAACCAGCTGTAATGACAACATCCAAGACGCCAAACTTCCTGCCTCCAGGCTTCTGCAAATCTTTGACTCGTTCTGGCATCTGCATCGTCGCCAATGCGCGCAAAAATTCAGCCGAGGACGGCGACTCGCCGTCTCTGTCTGTGCCTCGCTCCTCTGCTTCTCTCAGTAGCGCAGCACTGATTTGCTCCCAACGCTCTGATGAGCTGATGGTCTTGCGGAATCTTCTAGTTCCGCCGTCAGGAGTTGTGTATGGAGGCAGCAAGATCCAAGGCCTCTCAGCGAGAAAGTCTACTCTGTAGCCTGCGAATACCTGGTGAAGAGACTTGGCGCCAGATCGTATGTCGTTGGTATGGACAAGAGAGCAAGCTGAGAGCTGACCATTGAATAGCACCTCGATTTTCAAGTGAGTTTTTCCTGAGAAGCCAGACACAAAAGCTTTGTCGGAGAGCTTGACGTGAAGAGCAAGAGCTTGTGGGCAATTGTAATCTGGTGCACTGGATCTTTGAGAGTTATTGTATTGTCCTGAGGATTGACCAAAGCCTCCATCAGCTTGAACCTGCATGAAAGGCGCGTTTCCTAGCCAATTCAGCTCATAGCCATCTGGATCACCAGGAAACAACACGCGCTCCTCATCCAAGAGCAAGCTATGTAGTAGTTTCTTTTCGGCGGCTTCGCTCTGTCGCTTGGCTACTTCGCCCTTCTTAAGGACAACATCGCTTGTAGTTGTCTCTGCAAGGGGCATGGAGCCCAGGCGCACGGTGATGCTACGGGCATGATATGTTGGCATGCTAAGGCGAGGTCTGGAAGTATTCGATACACTGAGAAACACTGTTGTACATGCAATCGAACGAGGTGTGACGACGGGCGTTAAGTGTGCGTGCCCGTCTAGCTTGTAGAAAGGTTGAATAGCGTGTTTCTTGCGACGCGATATTGCTACTGTGCGGCGACTAAGCGCGTGATCGCGTGACGTAGTGCTGTCCGTTTGGGTAAGAGCAAACGGACGTCCTTTCCCACAATGTCACACATAAGACAATCGAGCCCTCTTCAGACTCACAATTTTGTTCCCTCCCGGATCTTAGGAACACACATGATGTCCTATGACGATAACCAAGAGCAAGAGTCGAGAAATCTGAGGTAAACCGGAAAAGCATGTTGCCAGGAAGAGCTTGAATTCTAGGTTCTCAAGTCTGCAAATGCTGGCCTCATCTTATACACATTCATCATAGTGAGCACCTCTCACGTACTTTTAAGGCTCCCCAGTTTCCCTTGAATGGCGTCTACAATCCTTGCAATTGGAGTGCTCGATCGATTTATCCTTGGTGTTGACCGTCGTGTATTTGACTACAGTCACTGTGTGCAATGCAACTGGAGGTGAAAAATGTAATCATTCGATCCAGTCTCCATTCTATTTTTCTCTCAGGGCGCCGTAGGTACGCTTTCCCGTTGCAGAACAAACTGGCGCGTGATCATCTTTATGCAGTTTGTCACAGGTAAGCAATCGTGGTACCCTCTGGGCCATAACCCAGTCTCGACATCCAGACGATTTTCACTCAGTACTCTGAGAAAATTCGGAAGGGTGATCGTGAAATCAACCGTGAGATAGATAGGGATGTGAACATCTTTGGTGTTGTTTCTCCAATTCTTAAGGTGATGGGTAAGTATGGAGACAGTCGTTATGGTTTAGATGGCGATCCGAGTGTTGTTGCTGAAAAATGCTCCTACAACGAAGGCTGAAGTTAGCAATAGAAATCAGAAAAGATTCTGTGCTATATGGAGTATATGAAGGCAGAAATAAGGCGTGGAGTGACCATGGCTTTATCGAACTCCAATCCCTCCCCCCCTCCGGGACTCTCGAGTATACTAATTGTTTTTGGCCTAATCTTGCTCGAAATCCCCTTGACCAGATTAGTCCACAGCGTGTAGTTGACGTCGTAGTTGGAATGATCTTTTGAAAAACCTATAATCGTGGAAGTCCTGGTCTGAGGTGTGCATATCTAATTTTGGATTTGCGGTGACCTAGGAGGAAACGTCCATCGAGAAGACCCATAAGCAAATTCATGGAGTTTTCATAACTCGATCTCTCCGCGAGGCTCAATACAGCCTTGCTCCCTCCTATCTTCATCAATCCCATCAATCGCTCAATCATCTGTAATGATCCCAATCGGCGGACCGCCAAGGACATCACCTAACTCCCCTATTGTCTTCTCGTAGATGCTGCCAATGTTACGTTCTTCCCAGTCTTCATCCTCTTCCTCGTCATCATTGTTTTCAAATCCTTCAAACACCACAGTATCCTGATTTACCCTAGTGTCTGTCCTTCGCTCGTCGTCTGCATCGGTGCTTATTGTTCCCCTTCCATCATCACCATCATCATCATCTGCTGCGACACTCTCTTCACTCAACACGCGTACCACAGTCAAACGTGTACGATCCACGATGCCCTTCAGTCGTACTTTATCTGTGGTGGTCACCAACCGGCCTGCCTCAAAGCCAGGCAGCTTTTCTCCGGTCACAAAGTCTTGTCCCGTAAGAAGGGATGCGAAAGCATAATCCAGCTTCGATAGGAGTTGAAAAGTCGCTTGGGTGGAGCGTGTGGTGTTGTGGAATTGTGGTAAGAACTCGGCCGTGAGCACAGCGATGTTGAAGAGATACGGAATTTGCAGATTTGCTGTTAACGCCTAGAGATCAGCTAGGGCCTTCTAAGAAATAAGAGTGAGTACTCACGTGATCCTGACACCCAAATGACATCTACAAGGCCATCCAGATCCTTCGCGACCTCCCAGAAAGCGTGATACCCCTCACCCTGGCTTGATAGAGCCAGAGCCTTCCTATTTGTCACGCGGTTATCGACGCGTTTCTGGATCTGGTTCACGCCGTGATCCAAATATCTGATGAGTTCGCTTTCTTTTGTGCCGCCGGGCTGTAAGGGATGTCTTCGTGGCTGTGGTAGGGGTGAAGGGTTCTGCGAAGTTGCCACGGATGAAGCATCCGGTGTTGGCAAACCTGGACGGCTAAGATTCATTGTTGAGGCCATCACGATGTTGATGAAGTCGAGGTAATGGAGGTGATCGAGATGAAACAGCGCAGCCTCGAGGTATTCAAGGTGGGATATAGAAATGATTATTCATGAGTAAGCAACAATCTGCAGTTGTCATCTCAAGCCGAAATTACGAAACTTGAGCGAGCCGGCCGTCTCTAAAACTTTGTTTAAAATGTTCCTGGACTATGCGACGGACGCGCTTCATTCTTATAACGCAGAGGCTCGATGAACAGATGACGTTTGACGAGGGAGGATGCTGACCGTGCCCTATTCACTAGCGCATCCGAGGGAGCTATAGCTCTGTCAGTCTGACAGGATTCAGTCGCGGATGCATTAATCAACAAGACCAGTCAAGCAGTAGCGCTATTCTTCCCCTTGACTTTTCCAGTATCCAGTTTCTTTAGTATGTGGGGGACTTCGTTCAACTTCTCATTAGCAACTATCGGCTACAGCACGCCCATGTAATCAAACTCAGCGCCTTTTTGAGGCTCCTGGTCTGGCCACCATGCGAGAAGATGGGTTCCAGACACTCACGTATCCCAAGCTTCATTTCCACTGTGTTTTCGTGGTTCAGGATCCCTACATACAACAGTCTGCCAATTAGCATTGACTCGGAGAGGACATTACAGGATATATCTATCTCCTGGGCATCTTCAACTGTTTGCATGGTGCCAACAAAGTCCGCAATGATGAAGATCTTGCCGGATCATCCATTCTCCTCTGCCCACTCTTAATGCTCTTGCCAACAGGTACAATATTTGATTTGCTCACACCTATTTTTACGGCATCATCCAAGATCTTTTGTTTAATATCGCCTACAAACACTCCTGCAGTGGTTGTCCGAATGATCTACAAGGGGTTTAACCTCAGGCCTCTTAGTCCGAACAGGAAGACGGCTTCTTCCGATGCAATCTTCCCTTGTTTCGCTGCAATACTTGACAATGGGCTGAGCCGGATGTGATGCATGTCGATACACAACCCACATTAAGAGAAGACACCGCGCTACAAGTCTTAATACTTATTCTGTTGAAGGCATTTATTCTTGTAGGTGTGGTAAAGAATGTTTTACCACTTTTTGTTTTGAAGTAGTCTTTCTTTTCAGTGTCTAACATAAATTGAAAGTAAAATCTGAAAAACCTGGTGCACAGCCCACGAGCGGATCGAACAGATCTTGATACTGTGCAAGCAATGTGTCGTGAAACAACTGATTGTTCGGTGGCGGAAAGCCCCTTACTGCTGTACCTTGCTCTCTTCCAGTAATAAAGCTTTCAGCAATGCCATTAGTCGATTTCGAAATGAAAGGAAAGAAGCGCATCCAATCGAAATGGGCATCCTCATCAGCAGTGATGCCATTAGCCGCAGAGCCACGAATTGAACAATCCGTTGCATTGTTTAGTATCATACCATCCAGCTGAGTGCCAACGTTGGAAGCGTTGCTTAGGGGATCTGATTTTCGAAGCCTGTTGAAGCCTTGCACGATGACGTTGGCCGAGGCCCACATCTTCTGCAATTCTTTAGCTGCAATAGCAAGAATATCCAGGTCCTCATTTGCAAATTTTCTGAGTTGATGCACCCGGCAAGCCTGGAGCAGTACGATGAAAGCTGTACCAACATGCCAACAGGTAATAGCCATCAGGAACCGGGAGTTGCCACGGGCCAAAATGTCTCGCAAGATTCTCGCCGTACACGACGCAGCCAGAATAACTGGCAGCAAATTTTGTGGCAGGTGGCTTCCTGAGTGCTTCAGATGAAGTATGATGATAGTGTTCAGATAGAATAGATGCAATTGATGCACATCACGATCGAAAGATTCAGTTCGTGGTGTGTCGATGTGTAAGTGCAAGCCCGGAGGAAGCTGGTGAACCC
This sequence comes from Leptosphaerulina australis, assembly GCA_026120165.1. Taxonomy (NCBI): domain Eukaryota; kingdom Fungi; phylum Ascomycota; class Dothideomycetes; order Pleosporales; family Didymellaceae; genus Leptosphaerulina; species Leptosphaerulina australis. The sequence continues at coordinate 42,203 of JALRMI010000124.1, forward strand.
AGCTGATAAGTTCTTCGCGTAGTTGATCTGGTAGAGGCGCCGGCTTGTCATTCGGCTTAAGCATGACTTTGGCGATACGCCCGATAATTGCGCTGAGCCGAACCCATTGGATGAAGATCTCACCCTGGTGCTGACTTTGCGCATCGTCTGGGAAATCAGCTAAAGTGGGTTGTTGAATATCACAATCTTCTGGGTCTATAATAAGGGGCTTGCTCTGACACAGAGATGCGAGTCGTTCACGAGCCTATTGCTATCAGCTTCGAATACTTTTACCGCCATTTGACTATGAATGTTCCAAGAATCTCCAATAAGTGTTTTGGAAATCATAACAGCATTCTGGAGGCCTTTGGCACTTCACAGAAACATTAGCTGAACTGCTATCCTATCGGTCAAGATAGACAAGTTGCTCTGCTACGCCGTTTGTAATTTCTTAATAACCTAGGAAGCTTTGTAGCCTAGAGGCATCGCCAAGACTACTGTTGGAACTTCTCGGACGACTCACGAAACTACCGGTAGGTTGAAAATACATGTCTGAGGAAAACAAACACTTACAAAAGCTGTCCACCAGATACGACGCCTCAGTCCGAGGTCAACACGTGACCGACCGGGATCATCTATAGCGGGCTCACGATGAATATTCATCTGCTGTGCGTGTCGAATGATTACTGATGTCCACCACCTGTGGATGCATTAGCATTTGCCTACCCAAAATATTGCAGTACGTACCACAAGCTGTGTCGATGCACTCTAGATAATGACTGGGGTGCCCACCAATAGAATAGGCAAAGCGCCCTCAGTGCCATCATCTCATCAGCTTCTTCATCGTCGTAGAAAATTGTCCGGGCTCGCTTGTAGTAAGCTTCAGGACCGTCATGTGGTAGCAACGGTGGCTGGATATGACTGCTGGCTAGTGCAAGCGCGTTTGCAAGCAGTGGAGATCTTGCCACATCGGACGAGAGAGTATTGCGGTCAAGCACAGGGCACCAAGGGTAGCTGTAAGTATAGTATGTCTCTGTGAAAATCTGCTCCAAATCAGGACATAATTCCGAGGAGTAGCGGTGTTCCAACTGGACCACTAACGCCTGGTTGACAGCGTCAAACTGGTTTTCTGGAGCAAAAGTTTGCAAGAATTCACTATTAATGTTGTTATCCTGTTTCGGCACTGTCTCGGTCTGGCTCGTGTTCGTTGGCCGTCTTTGAACTGCAGGTGATGTGATGTGACTCGAAGCGTTTTGAAAGGTATGTTGCGGCGAAGGCATTGGCCAGGAGTCTCGTGTATGAATGTTTTGAAGAGATCCTGGAGAATTTTGATTCTGATGCGGGCTTGTAGCAATAGCTGATGGGCCAGTCTGCAAATTGGCCTCTGTCGGTGCTTGGAAGATCGTATCCGTAGCGAGTAGCAAGTTTACCCCACTTGATATTTCCTCATCACCCGGGACGCTTCTGTCGTGTGTAGTCTCCCGATTTGCCTTCCTTCTCTTCTCTCGCCTTGATGGACGGATTTGACAATCTCGTCTTGACGATGCACAGTGGGAGCAATCTTCTTTCCCATCTTCCTTGCGTAATTGTAGGTCACACTTGATCTTCTTCGAATGGCAAGCAATACATACGAGCTCTGCACGTTTCCGTTTGGGTTGACTTTCAGAGTAATGTAACCAGTTATCCTTTGTGGTTTTCTCCGTCATGGTTACACTCGATAGCTCGCCCTAAAGAACTTCGATATTTCTGAAAAGGATAACGGACAGCCCCAAAAATTCTGTGCAGTATTGGCACAATCTGTGAACGCTCAAGTTATTTGTAAGCCTTTTCTGAGAAGCTTTGAGAGTTTTGATTTGCGTGTGCCTGTAACTGGCTTCTTACACTACTCGAGCGTTAGGTAGCTCGATGACGAGCGCTAAAGAGAGGTACTGAGATCAACCATGTACTCAGAGGACAATTGTTCTACACGAAGATTGTTGTATTCGCATTCATATATTGAAATCAGGATGAGATTCGAGTTGTCAGAAATGGTGGTCGCTGCCACGATGACGGTGGTTGTTCGAGATTGAGTAGCTGCAGTCGTAAGGTTGCGTGTACCGAATTTAGCGGCGACCTAACTACATTAGGGCCTCACAACTGCTAGTCACCTGAATCACGCCGGAGACGAGATATCTCAGAGTAGCCATTCTCGATAGCTGTTACCTCGTAGATACGCTATGGGCTGTAGGTGGTCTTTCGTGCTGCAGAACAGACTACCAACTTCAGGTTTTGAGAGACAATGTCTCGGTCTGATTTCCGTCGATATATAGTTAGGCTGAATATTGTGAACGATTGTGTTGGCATTGGGTATCTGACTGGGGTCCATTGAACATCTCCTGTTTTTTTAATTGTGGATGCCACATTGTTCGTTGCAGCTGAACATCTGAAAGGTGGGTTTGGCATCAATGGAAACTTGTCCTGTCACCATCGATGAAGATATACATTGGGTAGTACAAGCAGAACTATGAAGCCTTCAACAGTCTTAAACCCGCACAATTTCTCATCTTCACATCATCACGCTTTTTCCAATACCCCTCAATGGACTTCCAATATGTCCCACGCTGTATAAATTTACACAGGGCTGGTACTGCAGTGATAACTTTAAATGCTAAAATTTCTGTCGCACAATCATACATGTGCTGCGTGCAAGCATTTTGCCCTTTCTCTGTAGCTTCTGCTATGATAACATTGTGGCTGACCATGTGCTTGATGAAATCTGCCGCTCAGTCTACAGCATACTGTATGCTGCGCAGGATGTTACCAAACATTTTGTAAAACTCCATTATGCCATAAAGCTTCCTATAGAAGTTTAGTTGCTTGCATGAATAATCTAGATCTAGAGCTTACAAAATGCTGTGTACTGCCAGACCAAGACAACTCTGGATGCCGTTCCCCTATTCATCCGCGAGCTTCCTATTCCAAATCCCATGAATGTCAGCTGCACTGAAGTAACCATTAACGGCGACGAAACTACTCGCATAAATAGTGACGTCAAATTCGAAGTCTTTGTATGTGGCCTCAATACCCTTTTCATGTATGCATTCAATCACATTCTCGTTTGTATCCATAGGCTCGACATTAAACTGATTGAATGTCTCACAATATCCACTTACGAGTGGAACTCTCCTCTTGAAAACCCCCCTCTCTCCCCATGGTTGTCAGGGATAAGTTTCTCAGCAACGGCCGGTTCATCAATGCGGACTTTGATCTTTTTGCGGCCAGATGCTGACTATGTATAGAATTCTTTTGGCTTCATTACATCAGAATCCTAACTGCTGGTAATGCCAACGGACGCCTACGCGGGTACTATTCAGCTCGTTGTTCCTTACATATGCTACAAACGCACCAGGCTCCGTTCCTGAGCGGCCTTTGAATGACTAATAGGCACTACGCTTGCCGTTATCATTCTCTAGCTTCTACCACGAAGCGCAACTGGGGCACTATTGTTCGCTTGCTGCATCCTCCCATCGTGAGCGGCGGTTACGCCTTTCTCGTAGGTTTAGCACTGGCCAACCCCGCTGACCATGGCTTCTTCCGGCATCGACATTGGATACTGTCTTAGCAATTTTGTTGGGCCACTTGTGTTCAAGCCTCAGGATGCACCGCAGTATGAACTGGGTTTCACTGTCACATTTGTGACTGCGGTTGTAAGGAATCTTCTTGCGTTGGTGTACCACTGTCGACGTGTTGCGATCAATAAAAATATGATAGGACAGGCATGCTCGAGGGATGTGAACATGCTTGTGAGAATGATCTGACGGACCACAAGAATCCTCATTTTAGGTACATTCTCTAGTGGCAAGACAAAAATGGCTAGAGTTTGTCCTTGTATATTAGGATGCAATGTATGGAGCTAATGCTTGTTCAACTTACGGCTTGCCAAAAAAAAAATGCACGCCAAATGTCATACAACACATGAGCAAGCTCTGTATGGGACTATGCTGTGAAAATAAACTTGTCATAACTATGCAACTGTACTGCACGTCTACCAACCTCATCAATCATCAAAGGCAAGCAATGCTCACGCTGATTGAATGCGTACTATTAAGGTAATCCGATAGGCACCAGACGCATTACAGTGCAGTCGCATTAGGTAAAACTATGAGATCTTGCTCTCTAGTACCTGCGGTCGAAGCTTTCCTCTCGGTCTCCATACCCACTGCCGCCATATCCGCCACCGTAACTGCCTCCTCCATGCCTGCGGTTGCCGTATTCATCATCCTCATCACCATCGTTACGGCGACGGCCGTAGTGCTCTTCACCGAAACCTCCAGGCATCCTGTCGTCACCGTAAGACTCTTGGCCATCATGACGGCGTCCTCCACCATAACCAGATTCTCCGTAACCACCGTAACCGGAGGATTCCTGTTGTCGACCATAGCCCGAGCTTCCAGGGCGTCTGCCATATTCAGAGCTCTCTTGTTGACGGCCGTATCCAGACTGTTCTTGACGGCCATAGCTGGAGCTTTCTTGACGGCCATAGCTGGAGCTTTCTTGACGACCATATCCAGACTCTTCCTGGCGACCATAGCCGGAGCTTCCTGGTCGTCCACCATACCCGCCATGGCTCTCCTCACCATACCTGCGCTCTTGTCCATAGCCACTGGCATCATGCGACTGGCCGTAATTTCCAGAACGACGCTTAGAGGATGGGCTCCTGCTCTTCCTGCGCCTGTGCTCGCCGGAACCTGAACGACGCTTGTCAGCATCGTCATCCGAGTATTCATCGCCACTACCATGTTTTTTCTTGTTTCTCTTCTTTTCTTCCTTCTCTCTTCGCTTACGCTCTTTCTTCTGGAGCTTCTCGTACGAGTCTTCATCGCCGGAATCTTCGTCGGAGTCATCCTTCTTGGATTTGTGTGACTTACCGCGGTGCCTATTGACGGGTTAGAAATGCTACAAAGACACAGGGGTAACATACTCTCTCTCTTCGTTATGGTATTGTCCTTGGCGGTCAAAGCCCTCACGATGCTCCTCAGACTGCCACTCGTTCCCACTTTGCACACGACGCTCCTCGTGGCGCCCGTAACCACCACTGCTATAGCTGGAGGTTTCGACCCTTTGCTCATAACTGTAGGAACCACCTTGCTGGTCCTGTTCCTGACGAGAGTACTCCTCACGACGTCCGCCACCAGGGTACTGGGTCTCTTCGTAACGAGCTTGACCATAGCGCTCGGTGTCACCGTAGGACGACTTCTTGTGGTGACCATATTCGGAATAAGACTGGGTATAGGATCCGTCTTGACCATAGCTCTGGTTGCTGCTGCTCTTCGTCTCGTCACCACCAAAAGCGTTACTCAGAAGGGAGCCGCCAACACCAGAGACAAGACCGCCAACAAGACCACCCAAAGCACCACCACCGGCGGCTTCACTAGCAAGCTTGGCGACGTGATCGGTAGCTTGCTGGATAGGCACCTGATTGGGGCCCTTGCCTCCCTTCACGTTGCCGAAGTTGTTGGCCATACCCAAAGGCTTGCCGCATCCATGTCCCTTGTCTTCAACGCCAGGCTTATGATTGTCGCCGTTCTGTACACCACGGCGGCTGAGCTTTTGACGCAGGTCGTCCTTGCTGCGTTCAGAGTTGCTATCCCACCAGCTCTTTACAGTACCATACATGATGTTGCGGCACTGGTCGGAACCGCGAACATTTCCACGTAGGCAAGCAGGGTGGTGGAAAACACCGTCGATAATGCGACTGATGGTCTCCTCGGGGTCAGCTTCGCCATCCCAGCATTCGACGATTTGTGGCACTGCCCAGCTCAAAACTGCAGAAGCAATCTTTCCGGCGGGCTCATTCAACAAGTTTGAAAAGTGATCTTTCGACAACATGGAGTGTGTGGGATCGGTCGAGTCGTCGTCGTTGAAGACAATGTGCTGCTTCTCCCGAGAACTAGCGATAACCTCGGAAGAGCCCTCCTCGAGCTCAGTCTTGACCTGATCGAGGATAGGAAGAACGTAGGGGGCGAGTAGGCTGAAGACAAAGATTGAAACTTGGTCTTGGACCTGCTCGATGAGCTCGGGAAGTACAGGAATTTTCTCAACGAACTCGGCGATAGACTGCATGATCTCGTCGTGAAACTCCATAATTGGGTAAATTTGCTTGACCATTTCACCAACCTGCTCGGTGAATGCCTCAGGCTCCTTAGGTGTGACGTGCAAGTTGCCCATGGCTGCAGCATTGGCGTTCTGCTCAAGCTCGTCTGCTTTGCTGGACTGGTCCTTGCCACCAAAGATTCCGTCAGGAAGCTGGCTTAGCAAGTCCTTAATCTTGCTCTTGTTCTTCGTCCTGTCTGCGTTTGTAATAGCACCTTCAAGTTCCTGGAGCTCAGATTGTGTGGCCTTGTCGGTGATCTCGCCGCATACGGAGTGCAGGAAGTCAACACCACCGAAAGTACCAGTGACGACTGGGTAGACCTCCTTACGAGCTTCCTGCACATAGAGGCGAGCGTTGCGGCCAACATGAGGGAAGACATCCTGTTCTCCCATCTCGATCAGAGCAAGCTCAGTGTAATTTGAATGTGCAGAGTAGTCCTCCAAGCAATGAGTCGCAGTGCCGAGCAGACGAAGAGCCTCGTAGAAATCTGGACCACGTCCACCAGAGCGACGACCGAGGTCAATGCAGCGTCTCAGTAGGTCACGGACCATTCCAGCTGATGTAGTGATTCCCAGATCCTCAGACGCTATGTAGTTCTTCAAGCCGGTACGCTCGTCAACACTCAACTCGCGGTTCTCGTCGATGGGTCCTCGAAGGCGGCGGTCATAATCGCGAGCATCAAGGTTATCAGCATAATCTTTGGGATTCTGCTAATTTTCAGCTTTTGGTCTTTCTAGAGTAAATAGACTTACATCAATATGCTCCTCAGGACGGTAGCAGCCTAACCTATCCCTGGTGACCTCAAACTCCTTAGTTCCGTAGCCAAAGCTCAAGAATCCAAGCACCCAGAGCAAGATACGAATAGCCTCAGCAGAAACCATCTTTACGGTGCCTACATCGACAGCTTGCGAGTAATCTCGAAGCCAATTTCCAAAATAGACTCTCTTTACATCCATCTTGCTGAATTTCTTACCAGTGCGGCTCGAAATAAGTAGTGTAAGTAACGTGTCTTCGATATCTCCATGGCGCCAGTTCTGCCCCTCAATAGCACTCAAGCTGGCGATGTTGCCAGCGCCAAAGGCATGCGTGGGGCGGGCCCAAAAGACTAGGAGAAGAAGGCATGGCAACCAAATGTCGCTAAATTGGAGTTTCGGCGGCATCCTGCTTATGCTGCGAATATAGTAAAGTAGGTAATAAACAGGGTTGTAGGTGTTGTGAAAAAGAATCAGGTGTCGGTGAGCTGTGTTGTTAGCGCCAAGGGTTTCAGCTTCAGGCTGTAATAGCGGGGCACCACACTGACGTCACGTGGGGTTCAGGTGGAAGATCGACAGAAAAATTACTTTAGAGATTTCACTGCGGCCGCTGATCTTTTTTTTGTTTCGAGGCTATACAAAGTAATTTTTGAATTGTATGCGATGCTTGCCTTCTCCAGGATTCGCGTGATATGAATGGTGACCGGGCGTGCCACCCAACAGACTTTCTACTCATACAGCGATTGTCCTAACGTTATATCTAGCTGCTACAATGCACAATGTACCAGGTCCATCACTCATCTCAAAATGTGTTTCTTGCACCCATGCGAATTGTGTTATATTTTCATGCCGCTTACAGTATCTTGCGTTGTTTGTCTGGATCGTCCCAGTGCCTTTTCTGAACTGCTCCTATACCATCACAATAATAGATAGTGGAGAGCCCTGGTGCTCTTGAATGCAACCGTGTTATAGCTTTAGTAGTCTCCGCCTCGATGGCGTTATTCAATATTTCAGAGTCTCGTTGAACAATCCCTAGCAGAGGCAGTGTTGGTATACGAAGCTTTACTCCGACTTTTAATAGCACTACTAACGGGCCTTTATTAATCGAACGAGTTGCTTTTGAGTTTAACTAACTTTTCACTATTGAAGATGTCTGCTCATAGACCTTGTAAGACAAGCAATGAAGGTCTTGTTGACATAATCGATATGGCCTGTTGCCAAGACTCTGGCCTCAATGCTCTATGTCCGTCTCATGGGCGCAAAACACAATAAATCGAGGAGTTGCAGGATGTGTCAAGAATTTGAAAGTATTTATAAGTTAGCAATTTTTTCTTTCTCAATAAACAGCATGAAGGACGAGCGACTTGAGGCTCCTGTGGCTGTTAATAACATCACCACAGAGCTACCCACTTTGTGTCCCACTAGCAGTTTCTCTGCCAAGTGTCTATCCACTGGTTGTGCCTCTCCGAATAACTGATTCCTTCTTCTCGGTTCCTGAGATGCCCATTGCAAACCAGACTTGTCAGGACTACAATATCTTGGCTTAACATCTCATGCTTTACTCCCATAACCCGCAAAATTTGCACAAGTTCAAACATGACGCCGATAATTATTGTACCGCTACGCAGTAACTTGACAATTTTATTATCGAATCAGCCAATATTCGAGCTCATACTTGTGCTTAACGAGGGTCGAGACCCATTTTAGTCCAGTCAGTTTCTCGCCACTCGCAGCAAGCAATTGGTTAGCTGTATTGGCCACATGACCTGGTATAGGCACAGAACCTGGAGAGTACCTAGGCGGGGGGGGGGGGGGGGGGGGGGTTTAAAAAAAAAAAAAAAAAAAAATTAAAAAAAAAAAACAAATGAAAAGTTTTTGTGTTTGTGTTTTGGTTTAAGGTACGCGTTTTGTCGGTGAAAAAA
>JALRMI010000124.1:50996-70927 GCA_026120165.1 Leptosphaerulina australis
CCCCCCCCCCCCCCCCCCCCCCCCCCCCCCCCCCCCCCCCCCCCCCCCCCCCCACAAAAAAAAAAAAAGGAACAATTAGTAATCAAATCACCTCTGAATCTTGTATGTCTTGATGGATTGGGTTAAGGATCGCGTTGTGACGCTGTCTCAACGCGTCAGTGGCGGGGCGTTTCTCGAGAGTCATTGTAAACGACGACAGTGCGTTGTTTGCTTAACTTCAAAGACGCTCTGACCACCTAATTACCTTGGGATATTTTCTATGTGTGTAAAACTGATTAAAGTTGGGTGTTTGAGACGTTGAAGAGGTGGTGTGTTCAATTATCGTTCACGTTAGAGCAGAACATCAGACGACTTGTCTTTACGAATCTAGACACCTGGACTTGAAGACATATACTAATCTTACTCGCGTGAAACGAGAGCCACCATTCATATAGTGAGTCTTAAGACCGGTCGTACTCGGATTCCGAAAGGTATGAACTATGGTTCGCTTAACCAGCGCTCCCATCGTAACGCACTATGACTCGTTCGTTCGATGGTGCGCTTCGTTCAACGACGAACGAAGCCTATCACCACTCGTGATGACACGCACGAGCAGAGCATTGCTCTCTTGGAGCTGCGTCACGACGAAATGCTGCTGCCACTGTGTTGGAAGGCAAGTCACACCACACATCACGGCCACATAGGAACCTAGTGGGAGGCAACAAAACACGATAGCACAAGAACAACGGAACTCAAACCAAGCCCTGAGGGCACGAGGGCAGGTACACATAGACGAAGCCGAGCATTAGGGGGAGACTGAAGGTATAGCGGACACGACATACGAGGCAACGCGCCTCTAAGAGCCTTGAAACAACGCTACACATACAATGCTTCGAGAACGGCATACAAACAGGAACAACAATTCTAGGAACATAAACACAGGCAAACACGTCACTTCTTGAGGCGAAATGTACATAGCCGTAGATAGAAGCCAGACTACGCAAAGGCAAGGGGACAGCTGGCCATGCCATTGGTATGGTGAAGTGGGGCGATGCCGATGTCTTCTCGGCAAAGCGTCGGCTGTCTGCCAACCCTCTGCATCCGGGCATAGCTGCGGATATAACGCGGCTGCAACCGAGTAGGAATCAATCAATCAATCAATGGGACATCCTTATAGCCTTTCGCAACCTTTACGGCGACCACACCGGCTTCACGCAAGGGAAAATTGTAGCTTCTGTCGCACAAGAGTACAAATTTGAAGACAAGCCCCACTGCTTTGTCGGGCATAACGCTACCAGCAATGATAGTGAGTTCATCCGAGGCCTAAACAGCTCCCAGCTCATTGAGCTGAGTCCTCAACACCGCATCCGCTGCGCAGGACACATTATAAACCTCGTGGTCAAGGCAACTCTGTACGGCTATGGAGTAAGCGCGTTCGAGCAAGAGCTTGCTCAGGCTGCTCCAATGGATCAGTTCAAGCTTTTTCGGCGCTTTGGGGTGGTCGATAAGCTCCATAACTTTGTCAACGCTGTGTGCGCATCCCATCGCCGACGTGAGCTTTTGCTCACCACCTAGCGTGAACTCGGTGCTGAAGATCCCCTCTGGAACCACTGCACTCTCCCGCTGCGCCAGGACGGTGGAGTAAGGTGGCACTCGGTATATCACATGCTGCTCCGCTGCCTTGAGTTGCGTGAGCCGATCAAGCGCTTCATCCGGAGAATGCGCAATGAACATTTTGAAGACAATCTCACCACCTCCGCAGACGCCGCTCCGGCGGATTATGACACTCTCACAGACGCTGTTACCGACGACGAGTGGGATGTGGTAGCTGAGCTTGTTCAGTTTCTGGAGATACCTTTTGAGTTGACCCGACGACTCGAAGGTAGCAACAGCGTCTCTGGATTTGGCTCGTTATGGCAGTCTTACCAACCTCCAGCACCTCTGGCTGTCCTACCAATCGGCAAGCAAGCAGCCGCACACAAGTGGATGTTTCTCCTGCGCCATCAGCTTCGGTCTTGAGAAGCTTAACACCTACTTTGAGCGCTTGGTAATGGAGTCTGACCCTAGCTTTTACGTTGTCGCGACAGCGCTCCATCCTAAGCTGCGCCTTACTTGGTTCAAGACGCACTGGAAGAACTTCCCACGATGGCACTCCAAGGCAGAGAAATCTATCCGCAAGGTCTGCAAGCAGTACTTTGATCTTGAAGTTGAAAACGAGACCAACGAGCCATTGCCGGCGCCACGGCGTAAGCAAGCTGGTAACAGAACCCTTTACGACGACACCATGAGCGTTGATTTCATGCTGCCCACTGGAGCCCGAACGTTCAAGAAAGCCAAACGGGTCTCCCAGCTTGACGAGTACTTTGACGACCTATGAGAGGACCTTACAAACCCAAGTACCACTCATCAGGATCTACTCGCAGATCCCTGGCTCTGGTGGCTTCAGATCGGTCGCACTCGGTATCCTGTTGTCTTCAAGATGGCGCGTGATTACCTCACCATACCCTCTACCAGCTGTGACTGTGAGCGCGCGTTCAGCAAGGCGCGCAGGACGATCACCAGCGATCGGAACGCACTCAGTAGCGCTACTATTGAAGCTCTCCAACTGCAGAAAAATTGGCTCAACCGCAGCGTTGTACCGAGTGAGCTGGCGGATCTACATGCGTTCCTATTAGCTTCAGAGGATGAGATGGTTAATCGAGACCCATCAACCAACTCGCAGGCGTCCATTGCCACTGAAGGTTGAAAAATCTCACCACCAAGATATAGCTATATTTAGATATTTTCAATCGAACCCCGACCACACTACGCTCCGAACTACGTTTCGATTCGAACAGTGAGGCTAATGATGATCGAACGAAACGAACAGCTACCAAAAACCGATCGAACGGAGTGGGGTAGAGCTCAATCGAATCGAATTGCGCTACGTTGGGAGCGCTGCGCTTAACAGCTTGTATGGCTATTTTGATATTCCAGTCCATACACTTGTGAAAATGGTGGTGGCTGCATTATAAAATGCTGAGATTTTGCGATACATACTTTGGAAACCTTTGTTTACTGTTTTGAGAGCTGGGACTTGTCTGTGCACTAGAGAGTTTCCCTGTTCGTGGTTTTGATATAGGTGTCTTCGGTGCTGACAAATATGCTTCTCTCCGCTGCATAATGTTGAGACCTTTATAGCCCCGCTTGAGCAACCAGTAAACTCATAGCTGAGCGGCAAATACATCAAGCATACCGAAAGATGAGTTTGCAATGGTGACTAAACAGTGATGCATGTCGTCGGCAAGGGGTCAGTCTGTGAGGTCTAACACACCATGTCACGTATGTTGGGCAGTGGGAATCACGGAATCATGCGGGCAAGACGCGTCAGAAGCAGTCAACGAACAATCAGATGGGCTTTGTTGATCAAATATTGTGCGCTAGTCAACGGTAGTACAGCCGACAGGCGAGGTGTCAAGACGGATACTGACTTTGACATGATTGTCACACTCGCACACAGCAATTGGAGTAACTGGTTTGACCATTGTTTTTGTTTCATTCGGACGATTGTGTAGCATTTATGTAGTCTGATCTGGTCACTCCCGCCGTCCGTAACGGTGAGGCTTTGAGTATCATGCCTGTCAACACCTCGCTTCTGTGAGGACCCGTCAAGTGACAGACGATGACAGGACGCCAACCCACGTTTCCCTAACGGTTTCGCATAATATACGATGATCTTCATACTGCAAACATATTGCCAATGTCGTAAGACACGCGCCCTGCGCTGTAACAGTTGTTCAGAGTAGGATTGTGTAACGCAGAAATAGTGACGCTCGGGAAGATGCATTTTGACAGCGGCGTACAACATGCAGAAATGGTTGAGCGACATTTGCAGAATGAAATGGTTCAGTGCCCCACCCCCTCTTGCAGCGGGCGAAGCTGTGCCTGTCAATCGCATGCAGTTACTTATTTTCGATGTGTCCACTGGGGTTCGGGAAGGTCATCTACTCTGGTTTTGATCACTCAAATAAGGAATGTCCAAAAGCTCGGATAGACAAACTCATCTTCAAAGATGCGCCTGACCTGTTCCAGGACGAATGACTCCACCTTTCCCACGTTTTTTAGCACCTGTTTGCCATTGCCTTGACCTCCGATCTCGCTCTCGACTTTGATGTTCTCGAGCAAACCTCCAATCTTCAAGCGCTGTGCAAGGGTTGACCCCTGCCCTTGCGTGTCCGCTTGGAGAGAATCGCGGCCAACCAGTGCATCTGCATCGTCAGGGGAAAGAAAGCAAAAGTGGGCTTTCCTCTTAATGTAGGCCAGGATGGCGACACCATCGAATGTAAGTCCAGTGATATTAAGCTTCAGAGGGATGCCAACAAAGCTTGGCATAGGATAGTCAAGGAGGATCTCGGCTGTTAATGACATCTTTATATCTCCAGAGTACCGCACATGTGCCACAACCTGAAGGTCCTCGGGGCTCTTCTCCCGCATGCGGGGTGGCGATGTGGATGGGGTTCTCTCATAGTCATGCTGTGGAGACGAGCCATTCGACTCTGCAAGTGAGCTTCTCCTTTCATCGTCCTGTTTATGTTGTGACGAAGGCTGTGCGCTAGAGTCAGAGTTCGATTGCGGCGTTAACGTCAATGAATTCATTGAGGCAGCATGATGAAGATGCTTGGTGATTGGTGTCGTGGGCCGACCGTGGGGACTGTCGAGCCAGCCCTGTATCTGTGCACCAGCTACAGCAGCTAGAGGTGTTGTAGCACCAGAAAGACCTGCGCTCAAAGGCAGGTGGAAGTAGTTCAGGTTGGATGTACCGCCAGGAATGCCTGGTGTTGAGACTCTAGGAAACCCCAGCTGTTCAGTGGGATGGCGAAACGCAGTAGGTCTGGTGTTGAGATAGGATGGCGCCACACTTGTTTGCCTGGAAGTACGATCCTCGTGAGGAGCCCCTCTGCTTGCATCTCGCGTACGTCGTCCCTTTGATGGGTGCTTTGGTCTTTCACTGGTAACACCGTGGCCGGCATCAAACTCATCAGCACCATCAGCACCGTCTTCCTCATCAGAACACTCTTCATCTTCTTCGTAAAAGTCTGACAGGGGATCGCAAATGTCCTTGATCTCGAGTTCTGGTGGCACGCTCCCAAAGTCGAACGAGTGAACGTGGACAGAGCGAATGAACCTCGGCAACGTCACCTGCTGGAATCTGTCATGGATGAACGCGCGAATCTTCTCTGCGCGGGCGGAGCCATCTGCGCCGCCTGTGATCGTATCCCAGTTGATATCAATTGACATTGCTGCGGAAGCAACATTAGGGTTGGCGGAGGAGGAATGCGTCTAACGACTGCCCAATGAAGAAGCGACCACCGAACGCAGGAAAAATGACGACCGACAGGCCGACTACGAAGCACCAACCCCACCACTTGCACTTGCGCATCGTATCATTCGACAAGGTCTATGCCATGCAACAAATGTGACTATGCAGCTGTATCTGCATGATCTCCCTGTTCGTCATGTGTCGCTCTGCCGATGTCATAAACTGCCCCGCGAAATGCACGTGCAATGTATCTTGACTACGTGGAAGAGCATTCAGCCTGATGCGATATACAAACCAGTATTATTGGACTGATATCTATATTACGGGCAGAGTCAGAGCCGCATGGCGCCTCTGCATGGCTCAAGTCTCAATGCCCCATGCTGCAGATCACCGTTGAAGAGCCTACCAAATGAGGGTCTGGCAACGACTGAGCAAGGGACAGAGCCGATGCATATATGGTCTCGGCTCGGCCTGGCGGCAGAAATCGCATGTTGCATTATCCATAAAGGCGTAATTTGAGCCACCGAACCAATCGGCACTGTGTGAAGGCTTCAAATATTTTCCAAATGCGCCAATCTCGCTGCCGTGCACACAGGGGATATCAGTACGTGATGATCCAGGAGTGTCGTTTACCATTCTTTACCTCAGACATTCCTGAAAGCCAACGCTCCATCCTCGCAGAGCCTGGCAAGAACTCTTTCTCAAGCATCGAAACGGCATGAGGCCAGATTGGGAGGCTTGTGCATATCGTCTCCGCATATCTTATTCTCGGCTACGTGGCGATCATTCCAGTCCTGTATATACCAACCGCCACGCCGCAGAACCACATGAAAGCGCAACCGCCTTGCTGCTTTAGGCTCAACTCCGGAAGAGGGTGGCTTGAAATGAAGAGTGACGGCTAGGCCTGTTGCTTGGCAAGGTATCGGGCCATATTCGAGTGACAACGGAAAGGAACGAGGTGAAGTTCGGCTCGTTCCACTTCGGTGCGTGAGAGCGTTTCGAGCTTCTTCTCCATTGCTCCCCCAGACCGGGTTTAGATTCACTACTGCCTGATGAAGTAGCTCCACTGACACGGTTCATTTACCCAGCCTCAACACACAGCGAGCACAATTAACATATGTTTAATCTAAAAAGTTCGTCAGACATAGTGGTTCCACTGAAGCCGGTCGATGAGCGAAAGAACAATCAGCGCCCGAGTGGTGAGATGACGATTCTGGTCTCGAAGCTTGCTTGCAGTGGTTGTGTTTGTTGTACACGCTCTGGAGGGGCGTGTATAACGTCGATTGGCGAAAAACGGTTGTGCATACTGTATGGCAGATCAGCTTTGCTTGATTGGTCTCGACTTGACATTCCACGGATTGGCGCAATGCACACATGAGCTCAACGGTTGAAGTATGCCTGCCCAGGTCTAGAGCGGTCAAGCTCCTTGCTGGGCGCGCTTGAATTAATTGACTTGCTTGTGTCTGAGTGTCATCCTTGTCCTGCCTTCGAATGACTAGCGGCCATAGATAGAGATATAGTGGTAAAAATGATGAACGGTAAAAGGAAGGGACCTGTAGAGTCCTCTGGTCGCGCATAGCGCATCAAAAATTAAGGGAGCCCAATATCCAAGTTGGGGAAGAACTGTAGAGTAATACAAGGTGGGAAGTGTCATGCAACACCTGCCTGTATTCCAAACGCCGGACTCACAATGTCCAAGGTTCAAGTTGTCCCAATGCCCGTTGAACGCCAATACTTTTTGTTCCCGTGACGCCGTGAAATGCAGCCTGTGGCTAGAGCTTCGACTTAGAAGCTCGTTGTGCTCAGGAGTGAGAGGTCGAGCGACGCATGCGCGAATCGACAGCCTGCGCAGTAACAACAGACGGTGGTCTGTGTGTCACCGGCCATCATGGGGTATCGTCTGGATGAACGCTTTGGTAGGACGCTGCAGGTGGGCTCGTCAGACACGTGTGACGCGGGGAACGGTCTGGGTGAAGGGTTCGTACCTCTACCGGTCACAATTGTCACAATCATCACACTTCTCGTCGTGTTTGACCGTCTTGACGTTCGCGACACCGCAGCTTGCACTTCTCGATGCAGCGCAAGGCGCCTTATCTGTAGTCGAGTGGCCGCAGCTGTAGCTGTGTACGACCATGGTACACATGTTGGCGAGAATAGGCGAGGAAGGCGTGTTGCACGGCGGGGAGCGCCTTCTGCGGGCGGCGCTGAGAGTCGTTGAAGAAGGAAGGTGGGGTGAGAAATGAACGCCCTGATTGGCCGAGCGACGGGAGAGCTCCTTCTCAATTCGTCGCAGACGGAAGGCACTGGTCGACTGAGAGAAAACAACGCGGAGCTCGGCTCTGCGTGATGGAGAATGTTGGCTTAGGGGCGCACTGGCGAGGACGTCTGGTAGGAGTTGGGATGGAACTTCAGGAAGGACAGCACTGGCAACAGCGGGATGTGGAGCAGCAAGTCAAGGAGCTGGCCAGCCAAGTGTGCAGCCGAGCAGAGCAATGACGATAAAAGCTTGCGGGAGAGGATGTAGGAGCGTTCCGAAGGGGCAGCTGGGGCAGCAAGAGAGTTTTATAAGACAAACATCGCAGCGTGCCGGACTGACGGTACCTCTCGAAAGATGTTAGATTACTGCCGCTGCCGTTTGCAACGAGAGTGCGACAGTCGTGTACAGCCGTTGGCTCCGTCCGGAAAGGCAAGGACTGAGGTACATAGCGGAGCGTTAGCCTTTCACGCCTATGCAGGCAGGGATAGCACCTGCCAGGATCATCCTGCTGGCTCGACAGCGCCTGCTGCACGCCTCTCCGCCCAATCGCAGTACCTGGACTGCCAGAAACACTCTGTCTTTCGACGTCTGCCGTGCATCATGGTGCTGCTCTTCCTCCATCCACCACGCCCGCGCTGTTCGCTTGCAACGACCTCGACCGCAACGGTCAGGGTCTGCTAGGCACGGCGATATTCAAGCAGGAAACAGCCGGCGCGCCAGTGGCCGACACTCACAACAACCGGGGATCTCAAATTGGCGCTGCCGCGCACAGTCGTTTCTTCAAACCACCACATAGCAGCCCGCGCTTAATGGAGGCTACGATATAGAATGGTTACTATAGACCCCCCAAAGATTAGCCGGGCTGGCAAACGCTATGCAGCGCTCTAGTACGCAGATCAAGCGGAAGAGAGCCCACCCACTCCTGTCACGCAGGCTGGTGAAGCAGCTGTTGCCAACACCAGATGGCAGGGCTGATGGTTAAGTGGAATTGAACCATGCTGAACAAGCAAACGCTGTGAAAGCATGCACTGCTGCAACGGCCCTCCGTGGAGCCAGCTTCAAGCGCCACGGGCAGCAGCAGCAGCAGCAGCAGTAGTAGTAGTAGCAGTAGCAGCAGGCTGTTCACTTCAACTTGGCCTGTCTTCGACGCCTCCTGGCTGCTGAGGAATCTCCTGGATACATCTCTATGTTTCCAACTCAGGTTGCGGCTCGAACTGCTTCACCAGATGTGGAGAATGAGAGGCTGCCCTCGAAACATTGCTCGTATGGCCGATAATGGAGCACACCCTGGTCCCGCTTGCATTCACACATGGCACCCTGGTCGCTGCAGCGGTCTCTTGTCGAACACAAAAAACAGCATTGGAATGGAAAGACCCATCACATTGATGTGTTGTGGCAGTTCCAACATGTCAACAGAGTCGGGTGCAACATTGACGGCAATGAGGGCTGTCCTTGCATAGACTTTGCGCACGGCCTAGGACGGCTGCAGGTTGGCATTGCGTGAAGCGTGACGACAGCCTCCAGAATCCTTCTCAATGTAGCAGCGCCCAAGCAAACACAAAAACAGAGTACGCAGAGGCTAAATCATTTCTTGTCAACCTTTCGTTACGGCATGATGCTCATGCTGCCATTTGTCGATCGGGTCACACCGGCCAGCTGCGACAGCAACTGCTTGGTTAGCAGTATCATTGCAAGGCTACCAATTGGATGTATACACCCAGGTTGCATATTCACTATGATAGACGTTGCATGTTCGCAGCCAAACAAAACAGATTGACGTGTCTGCTGGACGGCTCCACATCCCACAGTGTCAGAGCGTCTGCGGCAGGAAAGGAGAAAGGTCATCTGCGCCAGTCTCATGTCTCAAGAAACTCTTTGTGGACGGTATTTCGAGATACAAACGCAGCTCGGCATATGCTGTGTCGCCTGTCACTTCTCGCTTCACGTATCTCAACGGCGGCAGGGGTATCAGGCCACTCCTTAATGCGCTCTAGCTCATCGGCCCGGCGTGACACGAGCAACTCGGACATGGAGGTCTCGCTTCGTCGACAGCGAAAAAGCAACACCTGCATTCTCGCACTGGGCAGACGTTGCAAGGCCAAAGGACGGCGCAAAACCAACTCCACCGTGTATCTACGGCTGGCAAATGAGGGTGTAGCGCAATAGCTGCAAGCTGATCAGCAAGCTGATCCTTGATTCGCACCGAGGCCCATTTATCTCGATGGCACAACGCGCAGCCTGACTTTTTTCTACCCTCTGCGATGATCTACTGCTGAGTAGAACGGTTCCACACACACACCGCAATGACGAAGTCTATCAGCGCAGCCATGCCATATTTATCTGATCCCCCCCCCCCCCCCCCCCGGGCGGTCCTGAGCTTGTCTCATCATTGCTTGAACAGTTGCAATAGCGGTTCACGATTGATCTTCAAACCTCGAGTTCGTGCGGTGGGGCGCCGGGTTGAAACCAAAAGTTTCGCAATCGGGTCTCCTGAGAACTATATTAAGAAGCATGGGTCTCCGCCATGAATTCTGAAGCTGGATGTCGCTTTGGTTCGTCTTACTGCTTGCAAGATATTCGGTGCTCCTACGTATGCAACGCGTTTTGCTTGGGTTGAGCAGTTGCGCCAAGCCATGGAAGTGGAGAGACATCGAAGCGGGTTCACAAGACTCGCGGACGGCCTATCAAGTCGAATATGAGAGTGTTCACGTAAGACTGCCATGGACGAATATGCCACAATGCTAGATCTGTACTGCTTTAAGCAAGCTCATCCAGCTAACTTTGAAAGACACCCAGACTACCATGATACTATTCTGATGTTCAGCATAATATCTAAGGGTTATCCTTGATAAGACATTCAACGGTTTGGCACTAGTCAACTCAAAAGCGACCTACATGTGCTCTTGTCTAACGGTCTTGGCTGCGACAACGTTTCTTTACGTCCAGACAACCAGGCTGTACAGTCAAACATACTTTCTTCTACCTTTTGCTGTTGCACAGTGTTAGTGTCTTCAACTGTGGACAAGTGTGGCAACATTACAACAGAGGCTTGGATCGCTGAAAGTAAGCTTTGTCAACTCGACGATCGGCGGATCTACCAATTCTGCACGGAACATTGACCTGCCTAAGACCAGCCCAGCGTCGAACTGTGAGTAGGCATACGCTCGACCCTCAAGCAGTTGGTTGCGGCCATTCATGTTTGAAAGAGTGATGTGTTTTCTTCGGTGCTTTCAATATCTTTCCTAGCGTCTAATTGTCTCAGTCCAGGTAGCTTGATACCTGCATGTCTACTCGCTGCAGTATAGGGCCTGTTGGCAACCTCAATCGGGCTGTTACTGCAGCGTGTATGCGTGGCCAGACGTCAACAGCAGCTCGCGAATGCAAGCCGCCGCTGCGCCATATCGTACTATGTTAAGCTATTGAGACAGCGTCTCATTGACAACGCGGCCGATGAGGCACGGTCCACGCTAAAATATCACTGCTAACGAGTGAAAGAAAATCGATTACTATTTGCTGCGTGCAAGGGTCGATGAATGACTCCTCGGGCAGGTAGTTCTAGAGTATCATGCCCCGTCATCGGGGCAACTTGCCAGTTGGGGCTTTCTGACTTTAGAATCGATGTCGTTGCAAGCCAAGGACAAGAGTGCACCCCTTCCAAAAGGAGCTTGCTACCCGATAGCTCTATTTCGGTCATCGGCCTTTACACCGGCGGATGTTTGATTATCCAAGTTTGGCTTCAGAATTTGGGTAATGGCTTCTGCGTTAAGCCGACTGATCTCCGTTCTGAGGAAATCCAAAACCTTAATTCACAAGGTGAGACGGTACGTATAGGCTCTAGCGTTCACCAAGACCCCCTCAGTTGTCGAACGTTCAAAGGTTTAAGCTTTGGGCCAGTGAGTCCTCCCCAGCAACACGTGCAGTTTACGGCTTTCGAGAGATCATAGGCTTTGGCATTCATCTAGACTGCACGCGCTCCAGCGCTGCAAAAATCAGGTAAGCGAGGCATTTGTGGCTAGCAGACCTCGTCAACGGCCACCATGAAGATTGGTCTGCGCTATCCTTAGTGAGCCACACATCAACTAGACAAGAATTAGACCTTCCTTCAAACGGTAGCCACGTGATGCTTTGTCCGCTTTTCCACTTTGGCTTGATGTATGACATCTTTTATGCGCGACCGTTGCGCAATCCCCCAACATAGACTAAAATTGCTCAAAAAACAGTGATTTCACCTTCAACTCCGTCCCCATCGTCCTATCTGCTATGTGCGAGCGCAGAAGAGTTTGAGCGGGGCAAGTTTCACGTGGTTCTTCAAATGGAATATGACGTCAGAGCTCGAACCTCCAGACTGACACATACTCGCCCTCTGCACTTACACGCCAGCCTATCACGATTGCTGATTCAATGAAAGATTCCGGAGAAAGCTTAAACCAGAGGATTACAGCGACTTTACGGCATGGGAAACCCAGATTCCAATCAGACAGGCGGCATGGTAATGTTGGAATCTTTATGGCTCTGTCGGCGTCGCTCGGCAGTCAGATCAACATGGGGAATCTGCTTTTCCGCCAGACACGCAATAGACTTAACATTTCCTAAGCTTCCATTGGCTGTTTGAAGCTATCCACTTTGATGTGCGTTGCAGAAGCACGGCTCGATAACTCAAAGTAGCAGGGGTGGCCGGCAGTTGTATCGAAAAACGTCGTTATGACGTTCGTTGACATATCATTCACGTACGAGCCACTTTCTTTATAAGGACCATCTCTCCTCAGATGTATCTGTGATCTCTGGAATATTACAATGGCATCACAAATCCTTGGAAGCATTTCCGAAAAAGCTAAAAATATGGCCGGCGGACAGAACAAGAAAGTCGCCCAGTTGAGCGCAGAGACCAAGGATGTCCACGACGGGAGCTACAGGATTACGAGCGATTACGGTGTCAAGCAGAATGATACCGACCATTGGCTAGCTGTTACTAGCGAGGATAAGCAGGGCCCTCAGCTCCTGGAGGATCCTTTCGGTCGTGAAAAGGTACGTTCAGCGCTTCTACTTCAAATGATAAGACACTAACTATCCTAGATTCATCGCTTCGACCATGAGCGTATTCCCGAGCGAGTTGTACACGCACGAGGCGCTGGTGCTTTCGGAAAATTCACTCTCTTTGAATCCGCAGCAGATGTCACCAAGGCTGGCGTTCTGACCGACACCTCCCGCGAGACCCCAGTTTTCGTTCGATTCTCCACCGTACTTGGCAGCCGTGGTTCAGCAGATACTGTCCGCGATGTTCGTGGCTTCGCTGTTAAATTTTACACTGAGGAGGGTAACTGGGACATTGTTGGCAACAACATTCCTGTCTTCTTTATTCAGGATGCTATGAAGTTTCCTGATGTTATCCACGCCGGCAAGCCCGAACCTGACAGCGAGATCCCCCAGGCCCAGTCTGCCCACAACAATTTCTGGGACTTTCGTGAGTGGATAGCTGCCTCTTGATAAATACTGGAAGCTAACAACGTATAGAATACCTCCACCCAGAGACCACCCACATGCAGTTCTGGGCTATGTCTGACCGTGCCATTCCTCGGTCGTACCGCATGATGCAGGGTTTTGGTGTCAACACCTTCACGCTTGTCAACGACAAGGGTGAGAGACACTTTGTCAAGTTCCACTGGACCCCAGAGCTAGGTGTTCACAGCTTGGTCTGGGACGAGGCTCTCAAGATCGCCGGCCAGGATCCTGATTTCCATCGCAAGGATCTGTGGCAAGCCATTGAGGCTGGCTCTTATCCCAAGTGGAAGTTCGGTATTCAGGTCCTCAAGGAGGGCGAGGAGGACCAGTTCGATTTCGACATTCTCGACGCCACCAAGATTTGGCCTGAGGAACTGGTCCCTATCCGATACATCGGCCAGCTCGAGTTGAATAAGAACCCCGATGAGTACTTCACACAGACCGAGCAGATCGCTTTCTGCACGTCACATGTTGTTCCTGGTATTGGCTTTAGTGACGACCCGCTTCTGCAGGGCCGTAACTTCTCCTACCACGACACACAGCTCTCGCGCTTGGGCGTGAACTGGCAGGAGCTACCTATTAATAAGCCAGTGTGCCCTGTCATGAACTTCAACCGTGACGGTGCCATGCGCCACACTATTACAAAGGGTAAGGTCAACTATTGGCCCAACCGCTACGAAACCGTACCTCCAGCAAAGGAAGAAGAGGGTGCTTATATTGATTACCCTGCTAAGATTGCGGGTATGAAGCAGCGTCTTCACAGCAAGAAGTTCAAGGAGCACAAGAACCAGGCCGAGCTATTCTACAACTCCATGTCAGAGCCTGAAAAGAGCCATATCAAGGCTGCTTTTGCTTTCGAACTTGATCACTGCGATGACCCCATCGTCTATAAGCGTATGGTTGAGCGTATCGTTGAGATCGATCTTGAGCTCGCTCAGGGTGTTGCTGAGATGGTTGGTGCCGATATTCCTCAGGAGTCTACTCGGCAGAAGCACAACAAGAAGGCAAAGGGTCTTTCCCAGATGGAATTCCTGCCCAGCACACCTACCATTGCCACACGCATGGTTGCCATCTTGATCGCAGACGGGTATGACAAGGTTGCATACAATGGAATCAAGGCCGCTTTGACTGCTCAGGGTGCTCTACCATTTACTATCAGCCCAAGGAGGAATAAGATCTTTGCTGATGGTGAGGACAAGAGCGGTGATGGCGTTGTCGCCGATCATCACCTCGAGGGTCAGCGCTCCACCATGTACGACAGCGTTTTTATCCCCGGTGGTGAGAAGTCTGTCGCTACTCTCAGCAAGAATGGCCGTGCTATCCACTGGGTCCGTGAGGCTTTCGGTCACTTGAAGGCCATCGGTGCCACTGGTGAAGCTGTTGCCTTCGTCAAGCAGTGTGTCGAGCTCCCTGGGGTTGAGTTCTCTACAAGCACAGACGTCAAGAACAGCTATGGCGTCGTCACAGCTGCCAATGTCTCGCCTGATGGCTTCAAGGAGGCTGTCAAGATTGCGAAGGAGGCTGCAGATTTCGTTGGCCAATACACCTTTGCTATCTCGCAGCACAAGAATTTCGAGCGTGAGACAGCTGGACTGAGTACTATGATTGCGTACTAAGCAGATGATACCCCAACTCTGATACCATCCGCCTATACATGGCGTTTAAGTAATTAAGCATAATGTCATTCATGTTTGAGTCCACATTTTCGGTGCTATATATTCTTCATTAACCATTCGCAACTGCCATTAGTGTAATCGTCGCCGTTTTGTTTAACACTGGTCCTTATATTACCATTCTTGCGCCTGCCCAAAAAAGTACAAATTCATCATACCCACCCATCGGCATCTTACATACTCCATCAGTGGCTCAAACATCTTCATGTCAATCACTTACCCTCATTTTCTGTGACAGTAACACCATAGGCCCTCACCATCTCAAACCCCAGATGTGTCTTCCAGCAGATGTTTATCAAATACTGAGCTGACGATCGCTAATGTTATTGTATAAAATCTGTACTTAACAATGGGAAACCATTATGCAGATCGAGGGTCTTGGCTTTACATGCAAGTATGCTAGGAAAACACATCTATCTATGAACCAATCTGTGATGTGAATAAGCGACAGTGCGCTCAACGAGCCGTAGCACGGTACTATTGAGATTGAACAGAGTGCTGTACTGGCGAGGTTTCGATACTGTGGCTACTTTACGAGTAAAAGATGCGAAACACGCACTTAAAGGGTGTAATGTGTATGTAAATTTCATACTTGAGTTGTTTCGATGCCCAAGTGAATTGCTTTCCCGACGCCTGCGCTGCCGTTATTGCTACTCGCCCCCTGGTTCCCTCTGTCTTGTCTTTCACCCTGACTTGACTGTTGCTGTGTTCAGGTTGTCAGAGAGGGATACCGCGCTGGGATCTTACAACGTAATGATTGGACTGCGGGTTCTCTGGGTACTCCTTGTATACGCTCTTAGTTGAAGACCTGGCTTTCTTGGCCTAATCAAATTGAAAAGACCACTCGTACTTGAGCCAGAGGGGTTGGAGCCTGAGATGTAATGTGAGAACAACCTAATAACAAGTCGATGTCGGTTCATATATCTACTTCTCCAAACATGTCATTTGTCAATCGATGTACCATAGATAAGTGCGAGCATCGCGAATGTAGAAAAATTAGTAATTCATCATCTGTATGAACGATTCTTAATATTGCTCGGTACATGCGCTGTTTTGCTTCGTACACAACCTGGCGGGAGCTTGACAATTTCATACGCCAGAATTACCTTCCGACAATATGTATTGTCTGAAATGTATAAAATACTGCTCAACGTATCCTTTGCGTAGTAACATGGGGCGCTGAAAACAGGTTCTCCCACTCCGTCTTCCGTCAACTAATTTATCATTTGACGATTCGTTTGGACACGTTCATAGTATTGACATCCGCAGACTTGTCCACACCACATCCTGAGGATTTATCGCAGTTTTATTTGTTTCACGCAAAACACAAACTTAGAATCAGTTCTGCATATCGCGAGCGCCGTCGTTCCCTTTGTTTATTTTGGTGGACTGCAGTGGCCTATCGTCTCTCGCCACTCTCTGGACAAACGGCCAGCCGGGTTATTAGAAGACACTGACGCGCCGCAGCTTTGGAAAAGTTCACTATGCCTTATGTCCGTGGTCAGTGCAGAACTTAAGAGTTACATGCTCCGATGGCCGGCTTAACTGCGCAGGCCTTATGAAAGAAGCCTGGGGCAGAGATGGAGAGAGATGATGTAAAAAAGGTTCCTATGTTACTACTCGGTTCTCATTTAGAAGGTATCTATTCGAAGATATAATTGAACATAGAAATATCATGAAACGTAAAGAAAAGAAATCAAGATGATGCTTTGCGTCTCCAATTAACGAAGAGGACGAGAAATCGCTTTATGGCCCCCATATGATGCAGCTTGTAGTGCAGTTCTTCCTCCATATGCTGCTGCGTTGACATCAGCCTTCTCTTGAAGCAGCCGCTCGACCACTGTAAGGTGTCCTCCCCCCACTGCAGCTTGCAGTGCAGTTCTTTCTACATATGCTGCTGCTGCGTTGACGTCAGTCTTCTCTTGAAGCAGCCGCTCGATTACTGTAAGATGTCCTCCCTCTGCTGCAGCTTGCAGTGCAGTTCTTCCTTCATACTCTGCTGCTGCTGCTGCGTTGGCGTCAGCCTTCTCTTGAAGTAGTCGATCAATGATATATCATCGTGCCCTAAGTAACACACCTTCACTAGTGCTTGATTGAGTTCGTCAATAGATGGCCTTACCTGACCGGTTTGCCCCTTTCGTCTTTCAAGTAAAATTTCAAGTTTCTCAAGATCGGCTGCAAAGTAGACCGAATTGAATACTTTGGCCCCTTCCTCCCGCCAAAAGTACTCCCAATAACTGGGTTCCCCTATAGTTGCGATGTTCTTCCAGACAGAGTACATAGCTCTATAACCGTTTTCTATAGCCCATACGAACATACTCCAATGGGGCAAAGGCTCTTTGTCATCTTTAAAGCTCCAAGGCATCCACTCCTTTGGTAGATGTGCTCCGCAAACGAAGCTTTGTAGCTGCGAGAAGCGTTTTGCATCCAGGTGCGGATCCAAATAACGGCTATGTACATGCCAGTACGTCTTACAGTACTCCAGTATTCGGAATTGTGGGTCTGTGGTCTTTGATTGATATGAGCTTAGCTCGGTCCTGAGAACATTGACTACATCAAAAGTTCGATCTGGAGTTCTGGGTCGGTGGCGGTCGATGTTTTTTAATATCAACGGTCGAATCCAGCTTGGCGTTATACCACCTATTCCTCGTGCAGGGTGGTTTATTGTGCCGAAGTTTTTAGTATCGGGGCTGCGAACGAGCGCTTTGTGAAAATCTGTGAATGGTAGGTATGTGAGGCAGACATCTGCTAAATATTGCTCCGTCTCGATATCGTCGATCAAGAAAGCTTCGAGGTTCCCTTTGCCAGACTCGCTTCGGAGGAATGAATCGACAGAGTGATGAGCTAGCACTACTTACTTTGCAACCTGATCGTGATCAACTAGATTTGCGCAAAGTTTGCTAAGTCTCGATGAGTCTAGCATAAAAGCAGGAGCACTCCATGACTTCTGTTCTGCGGTGATGGATACCGCCTCTTGCAGCTCGTCGATCGCCATTGATCGTCTACCATACATCGTCCACTGGAACACTTTCTTCGCTCTTTCAGCTTGACGGCTGGGACCCTTCGTAATCCCTTCCAGCAGGGAGCTGGAGTCGTGGAAGTATGGAATAGCGATATTTGATTACTAGCGTTCTGTGACACCCACGGATATTGGATTAACAGTGTCTGTTGGCAGGAATCTAATACTGGTGCTCATATACATACCGATCTTCAATACATGTATAGGTGGTCTTCTGTCTTTGCTCTATCTACTGAGGAGCCACGCATACCGAGGGAGATGAGAGCTAGTCCAAACAGGTCTAGCTTATATACACAAAGTGTGATACATCAATACTCTGACAGCGCCCGAAATACCTTCTCGTTTCATGGCAGGTAATCGGATACTATCTTCAGTATAGAGAAATGAAGGCTGCAAACTGACGCTAGTGTTGGTTTCACTGATACGGCTGAGATGGTTAGTACATTAGAGCACAATAACCAGGAAGAGGCCAGGTTGTACAGGATATGAAAAAATTGTAGTGTCCTGCATACAGAGAGCAGTCACATACCATGTCTTTATAGAAGCGTATTTGCTGAATCAGGTTCAGTATGAAATAGCTAAGCACTGTAACGATACCCATGATAGTCTCAAGTTGTTTTCTAATACAGATCCACTGATCGTATTCATGTTGAGGAGTAATGGTTATTTACAAATGGGGTTCAAGGACTCTAATCAAACACGAAAGTTCCTTGTCTTTCGACGTGTGATCACAGCCTTCATCCGTTGCAAACATGAGCTTAATCTTAACTGATCGGACAGTTTCATCATAGAAGAGACCCGTAGAGTGATATTGGGAACGATCAATCTCTGGTTTGACATTGTGCGGAATGTGAAGACAAAGCACGCCACCACTAGAGACCACACCCAAACGCCAGGCAATGCCATTAAGTAGGGGCTCAATCAACACCCATTGGCAATCTGATTTAAGGTTACCAGCAATCCTCGGCTTTTCTTCGTTGTTGAGATGTTTGGTTGGCCTAAAAGCAAGCACTGAGATGATGCTTAAATTACAGACACTACTGCTGACCTTCTAAGTGATGCAGCTTGAAGCGTCAAGTAGGGCTGGCTCTAAATGCAAATCGCGCGAAAGGAAGCGAATTCGGAAGCCTGAGGGTCTACCGAGGAATAAAGCGAGGATCTAATTGCCCAATTGGATATCATGGAACAGATATGGGGGGAAGGCATATGCTGCAAATGGTGAAATCAGAACAATCCGTACTGGTTAATGAAGGATTCGTTACTATTCTATCCAGATATTCAGCCAGGTCTGGAGCCACAGGGCCCCAGTAGCACTCAGGAATTTGCAGAATGCTAAGCGAAGAGGGTAAGGGATATGGAGAAAAGATCCTACCTTTGAATACGCTGCAAGCTTATCCATTGTGCTATTGCCCGGCTTATAACTATGGAAAAGGTCCAACTAGCCAGTACTTCTACGAATCGGCGATGAACTCCAGAAAAGATACAAGTCCGCGCATGCTGCGAAGTTTGAAGACTTCTTCGACCGGGCAAAGCAGGCCATGCTAGTCACAGTAAGCATTGCCAGTTTGACTCTGTCAGGCCTCTCTGCTTGATAATAGGGTGTTCTGGCTGTATGATTCGTCAAAGCAAAGGCTCTGTGAGTATTTTGGTACAGTGAAAGGAGGATCAACGCACATGATCTCCACATGTACATAAGTATGGCCCGGGCCAACCTCAGTAGCAAACAACAACGAAAACTCTGAAGAACTGATTAACCTACACCGGTATACTAGCTAGCACAACTGAACGTTGATGCTAGCCCGTACCACGTGGGAGCAGTAACAGAGTATCAATCATCTTCATTCTCTTTGGATACACAATTTTGATCGTGTTCCCCGCATAAGTCGACACACGGTTGTGATCGTGATCGCTGCCTTCCCTCTTTCAATCTGCGACACACTGACAGCAAGGTACAGGCCACATTACCTCCCGGACCTATCCAAGTAGAACCCGAGATGGTATACCGACAGGCTCCATAAATCACCGATGAATTTCGACTGGGCAGAAATTCCTATGGCCATCCAGGGTGAGTAACCGGTAGTTACACTGGGGGCTGGCTAAGAGTTGTACAGTGACGCGTCAAAAGTTTTGGTTGCCAAGCCCGAACGCCAAAACGTGCCCCGCAACCTCAGCATCTTAATGCCCACCCACGATGCCGCCACGTCG
>JALRMI010000125.1:0-70724 GCA_026120165.1 Leptosphaerulina australis
GCATTATTCATGGTGCTAGGGTAGGTGTAAAGTTGGAAGGCAGATGTTGGTGGGGTGGCTCGTGCGTTCGGCGAACAGACTAATTCCTTGTGGCTGTATCACCAGATTTGACAGCAGGGTCCCATATTATTTCGTGTATGACTCTGCGGTGACTTGCAGTCATCAATTGAGGCCGATTACTCGCTCGACAGTGAGGCTCTGGAGACATTCGTACCAGATATCCCTGCATCTCGCCTGCATGTCATTCAAAGTAGATATTAAAACCTTATGTGCGTCGGGTCACCCCAGGAGCCAAGGAATCTGGTCAAAAAACAAAGCGATTGCCTAACATTTTTGGTTTGCAGGTTGAACAGCAGAGCCTCAATTTCATCCACTGTCCCAGGATCAGGGTTTTTCTCCGTTGCCGACTTCCAATGTACTCAATCTCTCCGGATTCTGCGATCATGAACGCATTGCCAGAATCAGTTTCCCTCACGCCTTAGGCATATGTGTGGACAATTGGATCGATGTAATACCTGCAGCTGTATGGAAATGTTGGGATTCAGTCGGACTTGAAAAATCTGCCAATCCAAGGTTCTATGCACTGTAAGAATGCGAACCCCGGAAAATAGAAGGTTACCATGTTATCTATTGCGCACACTATCGCGGCGATGAGAAAGTCAGGCCCTAATCGCCAAAACTGAGCCCCTGTTGATTGAGAGTATTACTACAATTCGGCATAGGTCTGGCTCTTCTGCAATTTGAAGTGTTTTGCATGGTATGGTCTCAAAGAATCGATTCATAAGCCAACTTAGCTAGATATCATAATACGCACTGTACATTTATAGCAAACTGCACCCCGTGAAGGTAAGGTCTAGCCCTAACGTCTTCTCTTATTTGGTCTCGCATCTTCTTGACGGTGCTTCTTCCAGCTGTGTTTTCTCAATGCATCGGCGCGATTGTACGTTTTCATGCACAGTCGACATATGTGAATTGTCCCGCCTATTACAAACTCATGGATCTGCCGAATATGTCTCTTTAAATTTCCGCTACCATATTTTCCGGTGAAACTCTTCCCGCAATGCTGGCATACAGCTGGCAGATATTGTGGTGCGTTCGAGATTATTGGACTGTACGCAGGCGGCGCCTCACCGTCCAGTTGGTAAACATGCGCAGCCGTGTCGCATGTGTAGGTGTCAGATGGGCGCTGTAATCGTTCATGCAGTGGTTTCTCGTTCGTACTTTGAAAATCGAGGTCTGGTGAGTGGAATGGTGGTTCCAAGTTCATGATTGCATCATGTGCTGCGGCCTGGTAATGGGCCTCTAAGGAAGTGTTGTGTTGACGATATGAGTGTAAGTCAATGTCGGTAACCCATGTGTTCGATCTAAGACTCGGTGTGAAATGAGTGTTGGGTTCGTGATTTATGGATGGATACCGTTGGGGAAACGCAGACCGCAGATACTCGGGCTTTGGCTGCGGCCAAGCGTCAAATGACGCGTGAGCTGACAACGAATGAGCTGACGAAGGCGTCGTGGCACTAGAAGAACCCACAGAGCTCTCCGCTATGGATGATCCGAGAAGGTGCTGGGTATAATGATATTGGGGTCTTGGGCCAGAGTACGATGGTGATGCGTTGGGTCTGTCGCATGGTGACACCAAATGCAGTGCCAGCTGCGAACTTGTGTATGGATGTATGCTATTGTCCATGCATCGGACTGGCGTGTTTGGTGATATGGTCGCCGGAGAAATTGGAGACTGGTCTGTGATCATAGCAGGTAAGTCGTGCATCGTTCCGGGAACTGCAAGGCGTGGGAGCTGTTTGAGAGTTGCAATTTGTGCAGAATCGCGGTACATAGCGAGCTCACCAGTGCAGCTTGACTGGTAGGATTCCGGGCAATAATTATGCGGACTCTCATCGTACAAAGAATTCATCATAAAGTGACAATGATTAAGATCATACGACTCAGGTTGCTCGAGCTCGAAGGCCCCTAGGTTGGATAGTGAAGCAGGCATCTCTTGGACTGGAGCCGAGCCTTCAATTGGTACTCCCCAAGCGGGCAACTCCGACGCGTCTCCCTTGGATTGGTATGTGTATTCGTTTTGTATAGTCCTTGGGCTTGTCCGAGAAAAATGGAACAAGAAGCGGCCCATACGTTTACGTATACTTTGGCGACGTGAAGGAGTAACAAGCTCGCTGATAGTAGACCGTTCTTTTTTGACTGGAAGTCCAGTATCCGAAATACACCCAGATACCCCAATATCAGGGACTTGAACGATGGGATCCACTGTAGTTTTGGGCAGAGCGAATTCGGGATCAGAACTTTGTGCTGTACAGCCGACCATGAGATGCTTGGTCGACGTAAGTCTGTCACACATCAACCACTGCCCAAGCTTAGGAGATGTACATTAAAGGGTGCACGAACTCACTCAATTGTCCAGCGATTGCGTGATTCAATCAAGAGTCGCATGTTGCTACTTGCTGGGGGATGGGACTGAAGATATTCGATACCCGATAGAAGCGACATTAGTGAGTTTTATCCTAGCAATCCACAATGACACAGAACACGCGTCCTGGCTATGGTCCGGTTTGCGTGTCCTCAAGGAGCTTGCGCGAAATATTGCAGGAATGCAACATGAAACTGATGGGTGACGCCCTCGAGGGCGCTATGCAGTAGCAGCGCGCGATGTGTAGTTTCGATAACATGGCGACCGTAGGCCCAGTTGCATGAGCGATGCTTGCAAGAGACAGACAGACGGCGGGAATACACATGGATTGGCCAGTGTTATTTCGAATCACTGCAGGGGCCATCGATAGCTCATGATCTTTCTAGCAGGGGATGCGGTTGCCTTCTTCTTGACGCCCTCAAACTCATTGCTTGGCATCGCCCATCTTATCTGGGTGAGTTGATTAGTGGAATTTCGCTATAGTCGTTGCTGGCCCCAGGCCTGGTTAATGCTTGATTTCCGTTAGCATCTTCAAAAGGCTGAGGGTAGGTATGGTAAGGCATACTTCATTGGACTAGGGGTCTAAAAACCAAGGGTTCATGTGTATGATCAGACTGCCCCAGTCAAGTAGAGTAAGGCGTCAATGGATCTCCTCCAGGCATCGATGAGGTTACAATGTGCTCCCGCCTTACAGCAAAGACCTGAGTTGGTAATTGGTATTGATGTCATATGGAGGCGGAGTCCAAGAGAGTGCTGCGCATGTCTTGGCAAGCTTTGTGGCTTAGTAATGAGCCCAGCAGTCAGAGTAAGTAGGCGGCAGGTTGCGATGCAGAGGGTCAAAGAGTCCTCTGTGAAGTTTTGGAGGACAGGTGCCTCGTGGAATACTAACCCCGGAAGGAGAATGGTACCAGCCAACGATACGCGATGATTTGATTGGGGAGGCCTTGTACATATTGCAGAGACCACAAGTAATTGAGATGCTTCGATGGCAGAGAGCGCACCGAAGCTTCTGGTTCAAATTGACGGAGGTATGGGCTCCTGATATCCCATCTACAATCTATTTTGAGCGCCTGAGATGAGCTCTTACAGTGGCTCAAGGTTCAAAGATGCTATATTTGCTGCCCCAGCTGTATCATGACCAAATCCTCACATGGTGGCTGAATGAACGTCAAGGAAATGGCAAATTTGGCTTAGACTCAAGCCCGGAGGGTGGAGGTAGTGTTCGGGTGCGGTTGATTTGTGCCGCTTTAGAACAATCGATAGGACCATTGCACTCGAAGATCGTGTAATGAATCCACATCGCGGATACTTCCAGATCAGGTCAATGCAATGATACAGGACGTGTCGGCTCGGAAGCCAAGATACCGGTGATACTAGAGAACTTAGAAGAGCCAAGACGCTCTAGTGTGTGTGGCAAGGTGGTCCTCCAGGACTCAACACGAATGCCAACCATCCATAACCCTAGAAGGCCGGTGAATGAAAGCTTTAGCTGAACCTATAGGCGGTCGCCAATGTGGATAAGCCCACTACTCATGCGGATGATGTAGTCACAAGTACCTTCAATGGTGACTAGGCTTTGGCAAGAGTGAGAGGGTAGGTTCAAAAAAGGTTTTACCATGAATTCACAGGTGTTGAGGGATGAGGTCTGCGCGTTCCGCACGCACCACATACTTATGCCCCGCCTTTTTCCGGGGTAATCTGGGTCGTCGCTCCGCAATTGTTTCTGCTTCAAGTCCATAGCTACGCCATGCTCGATTATGCTTAGGAAGAGCAATTGGGCTTCAGATTGAGCCTTTTGCGAACTCGGGCGGACGACCAACCTTGCCTGATCACCATCGGCCACGCAATTCCGGCCAATGGTTGCCTAACACCTTGAATATCAGGCTTGCAGAATCGCCTTGTCCCTCCACTCCCTTCTGAGCCTCTGTGTCATTCAAACCCCAGAAGCCCCTAGAAACTTATCGAACGTTGTCTCAAGAGACTAAGAGCTGCCTCATCGAGGGGCAAATATCGTCTTCCACGCCCTTAACCACTAGTCTGCTACACTGGCATGGGTCCGAAAATTTCCCATACAATGACTGGCTGTCGTGCATTCAGATGCGGTCGAAAGCGATATTAGTTGAAAGCGATATTAGTCGCAAGCCTTCGATTTTCTAAAGTAGGCGGCCGAGCATGTGAGGCTCAAGTGACAGTGACCGGTGAGTGATCCGCGTAAGCGTCGCAGCTACGACATCAGATTTCGGGGACCACGTTATGCCCACCACAATGTGATGTGAAACGCCCTGATACACCCTCACTACGCTGTCAGGACATTTCTGCTGCGCAATAAAGGCACCGGTTCAACTTTTGAATATCCGGAAGCTGAATTAGCACAATGGTTACTTTGTGTTACGGACAAAACCTAGCAATTGATTAGATAACAATCAAGCGTGTACGCAAGTTTTCAAATCAAAGACCTCAACCGTCAATTCATCACTAAGATTGCAAATCAAACAACTATCCAAAAATGCCAGCCTAAGCCTTGTGAATTGCTCCAGATCTTAAAAACGCCCGTAATACCGGTGCCTGCGCTTGAGCATGACCTGCCGTATGCATGACATGACCTAGCCTTTCCCATTACGCCCTCAACTATCCTCAGCTTTTATTGAGCAATTTATTGCATATGAAAGTGTATATAAGAGGAACTCTCCTCAACTGATGATATTCCTAGATTTCTGCTGCGTGTTCCCATCTTCACCTCTTCAGTTCGTCATTCCTGACCAACCCAACACCATCCCAGGGTCCAGTTCTTTGACTTTGTTCCTCCCATTTGGCCATACTGCTCATCCGTGGCACGATATAGTCTTGTACCTCGAGCTTTGATTGTGTCAACCGCCTTTTCTCCTTGTACATGGCAGTAAAACGATCCGGATATGTTTGGTAAGTTTGGTTAGGGCGTACGTCGTGACCGTGGTTCAAATCAGCGGATTGTATTGCCAGATGGACCTGAGGTTTGACTGATGTCCAGGTTCGGGGTACTTCTTTGTACTTCTGTAACCCTGACGATCTTGTGAGTGCATGTCCAGAGTCGATTTCATAGTCGAGCTGCCGTGGATAATTGTAGGCGGCTGAGTCGCCTTGGTACGGATAAGCTGCATCTTGTGAGAGGCTTGACTGGTTTACAGACTTTGATCGGTCAGTCTATTGTCTACAAAATCATTAGATACGAACATACTTGACCACTGAAGTGACCGACGTTTGAGTCATAGTATGAATCTCTGTTAAGACGCTCTTGGGTCGAATCAATTCGATGAACTTCGGAGGGATGGCCGCTTGGTGCCATTTTAAACATTAAGCTCCAATAATTTCTGTAATGGGAAGACAGTGCCGTATGTGGCTTGTAGCAAGGCTCCCAATGTAGTTCAACACGCAGAAGATTGGCAGCCTTAAGCAAGATAGGGTGATCAAAGATCAGATACAGGCGTTGAAATGCATATAAATCGAGAACAAAGGATAGATACGAAAGAGTGGCAAGTGCATAAGCGGAAGGTCAGTTGATGATGTAGGCGGGCAGGACTCAAGGAGGAATGGGAAGCCTCAGTACATGAGACAGGCACACGACTTTATCTTAATGACTAAAGGGACTCGACAGCACAATATTGCACTTGCCCCCTGCGCTTGGTACTTTATACGTGCTCGTGTCTTCGCCTTTTGCCCCTTGGATACTGGGGCCCTCTTCCACGCGGTAATACATTAATACTACAAGTCCATCTGTGCGTGAAGGATAAAGTCCCAATCACAAGCCCACTGCGCGCCATCTTGCGGGAAACATACATGGTACATATTGCTTCTGCAAATCAGATTGCAAGTCTCTTTCGATTAGCAAGTAATGTGAAGGATACGAGCGAAAAATGCCAATCCTGCAAGAGCCAAGGACAAGTGCTTGCGTGGAGGGGCAATCCACGTACGTGGATGGAGAGACTTAGAGGTGCAACGACGTGTCACAAAAAGGGCAAAACGTAACATTGCTTAATTCGAGATGGGAGGCCTCAGTAGGGCGGGAGCCATGCGGCTGATCTCGAAATTGCAGGGATGTGCTTTGACGAGGCGAGGTAGTGCTGGAGTAAAATGCGCGGGGTCTTTTCCAAGAGCAATGTCTCCATGCGTGCAACAATTTAGATCAAAAGAAGCATTGAGTGTGCACAATTGTAGATTGTGTCAAAGTCGGAGTTGACAGATACACTTATGGCATGGTCGACATGTTTCGATTTTGTAATAATGAGCAGTCGTGACAGGGCGCTGAGTGGCTGCAATAGAGTATTCGCTGTTGGAAGTTTTTCTCTTTTTTCTTTGCTCGAAGACAAAAGACAGAATATGGTAGTCAATTCATACTGAAGTAGTAGCTAATCGTTGCTTTCGTGACTCGTATACAGACTTCTTCGCAGGATTTCTCTCAACCTATATCCATCAGTCCTATACTATAAGTCAAGAAAATTTTTGTACTCACAAAGTTACGATCTCCGCCATTCGTCACCTCGATGTAACCCTCATACTTCCAACACTCCCATTCCTGAGAGCCCAAGGATGCATAATCAAGGTACTCCGCTACTCTTTCGTCCACACAGTCCAGGACGAACGGAAGGATATTTGAGCCGTAGAGAACTTCGTCTACAACATCAGCCCAAACCCCTTTCAACAGGCTGCAAGTGCTGAATTTGACAGAGTATAATGTCTCTTTGTGTCGTTGAATCATGCCCGAGAATTCATCCTCGTCTGCGAGCACTCCTTTAAGGCTCAATATCCGTAACTCGGGCCAGATGGTTTGCAGACCAAGACCAGCGAATATGGACCGAGAACTTGTCTCTAACTTCCAATCGATAGAGTGAAAATGAAGATGTTGCAGATTCGTGGTGGTGCGTAGTAGTTCAGCGAACTTGCCGAGAGTCTCGTCAAAGAGATACTCATCCGGCACCCAGAGCGACATACTTAGCACAATTTTCTCGAGATTTCGAAACAGAAACCTGCCAGCTGCCATGTCATTGTCTTTGAGATTAAAGATACCAAGAGCGAATTGGGTGCCATGGCCCATATCGAGGGCTTCCGTTCTGAGCTCATGAATTCCAGTGAATTGGGAAATGTACAGCGCAGCAATAAGTTGACGAAAGGGGTGATCAGAGCATGTGAAGCTGGTTGTGGATGAGGTGGTGACACCTCGTGGAAGCAAGTCGCGCACTTCTTTGGCTTCGATTGGAAGGTGGCGAGGGTGCGGTGAGTATGTGATGCATGAGATGTTCGGCATCCACTCCAAGGCACGAGAAATGGTATGCACAAGGACGCCATCACCCTTCATATCTTCTTGTTCCTGATAAAGCTGGGCATACCGCTTCCAACTAAACACGAATCAGCCTTCATCTTGTAAAGGTGAGACTTGCGTTGCGCACCGACTATGCTTGTGCCAGTGGAAGCCCCGTTCAAGGCTAGAAAATTTGGCAGCCTGTCTATGGTAGAACTGCTCATGTTTTGCAAGCAGCTTGTTGTACACCGACCCATCGAAAACTATTTCTCTAACGTGCTTCTGGAATACCTTGAACAACGAGATCTTCTGGAATGCGCCGAGCGATTGATATCGAGCCGTGGCGATGACATATCGAAACAGGGTAGGCTCAGCGTTGTCTCTAAACGTACGGCACACTCCACGGACAGTCTTGAGATTGGGGCCTTCAAGATAGCTGAATATTTCAATCTGGACCTCAGAAGGCAGCGATTCGAATGGCATCTCGGATTTGTTGCACCAAAATTGAATGTTGCTTTGAGTGTTTTGTTGCATGGAGCAGTTCGAGCAGGCAGCTGCCAGGCGGCTGTTCGTTCGACGTGGGGAAGCGCTAGTGGCAACGCCAATCAGATCCCGTATAGCGTGAACGTAAGAGTGAAGGTGCACAGCTTGCTGTATGTTGGAGGAAGATGTCATTTTGCATGTACATCGATGGAGCGAAGACTTTGTTATTGTTTTCTCAACTTGTTCAGAGCTGCCATAACGCCCTCGCTTATGTCGTCTTCTGTCTGCTTCCGCTTTGCAGGCCTAGAAGCAGTAGATTCGGGTGCATGGCTGATATCCCAGAGAGCTTCTTCATCGCCATCGATTTCATTCACCACTTCAGTGGAACGATCATCAGATTGCCTATTTGCATCTGCGTCTGCCTCTGTGTTTGCAACAGCTTGTTGCAGGCCAAGAGCAACCGGCACAGCATCCTCTAGTCTCTGGTGTACCATTGCTGGAGCGCCAGGCTCGCCTGGTATCCTGCTTTCGCCTTCAGCAACAGAAGCATCCTCTGACATGTTTGTCTGGGTATTATCCCGAGGAAGACCTCTCTTGGCAGCCTTTTTGACCCTGAATGGTTCCCTGACTGCATTGCACCAGCGCTGCACTTTCTTGTCTCCCCAGCCTGCAATCAACCCAATCTCTTCTGGCCCAGCATTGATTGCGGTTCGGATGCTGCCAAAGTTCGAGACCAGCCCAACAGCGTCTGTTTTGTTGATTCCTCGTGGCACAGTAATGAATTCTACCATATTCTCAGAGTACGTCGATGACTGTTTGGCACGAATGCTCGTCGGCGCAGCATGCTCAAAAGTCTTGAACAACTCCAGGTAGCGGCCTGCCTCTTGCGCGCTCCAACAGAGCATTATTGTAACATTATTAACCAACGATGTCTTTGACAATTCTCGCAACGAATCTTCATGGTTCTCAATGTCAACCATGGTCAGTATGATGCGCAGATCGTACTGGCCCTTTAGGTCACGTATTCTGTTGTAGATGTATTCCGGATGCAAGCGATGATACTTGAGTGACAGAAAGAGCGCGCATGTTGTGGCACCAAGAACATAATCTGCTGGAATGTCTGAGTATTCCCAGGCTGTCGACTTGACACTGTTTAGGATCGGGTTACCCTTCTGACGCGGCGAAACGAGGATGGAGCTGGGGCCTGAGCGCGATGGCAAGGCT
Organism: Leptosphaerulina australis; assembly: GCA_026120165.1. Lineage (NCBI taxonomy): Eukaryota > Fungi > Ascomycota > Dothideomycetes > Pleosporales > Didymellaceae > Leptosphaerulina > Leptosphaerulina australis. The sequence goes on from JALRMI010000125.1 coordinate 9,405, forward strand.
TGCGGTTTTGGCTGTTGGACTTTGGGCGCGTTAGGATTCGCGATCGTGGAGGACGTGGGACGCGGTTGTTGACCGGTAGATATGTTGGCATGGCGGACTGCATCACCAGCGCGAGAGGTACTGTCATCCATACTGACCGGATAGTACAGGCATTGGGCACACACTCAAGTTGGGCTAAGATTGGCGGAGTGTTGGCGATTGTTTGAGCTTGAAACAGTGTTGGTGGTCAACACTTTGGATCTGAACGCCAATGCACGTGACCGGTCTTGAGCCGAGTTCAACGCTCCCTTCCACACCATCAGGTGCCGTCACCAGCCCACTCCACATACGCCAACCGTCCACAACCTGCAAACCCCCTAATAGCATAGGGAATTCCACAGTCAGACGACAATATTCGAATGCGCACGGCTTAGAGCGCCGCCTACCTTCATTTCTGCGGGTTATTCCGCGTAGAGCGCCAAGGCCTCATTACGAGCAGCGCTCTCACCACCTCATTCACCGCCCGCTTACGAGCCTTCACTACTGCAGCTCTACTTCGCTCAATCTTTTCGGCCTCTATGTCGGATCACAGCGCGAAACGCCAACGCTTGGACAACTCTGGAAGATATTCGCCGGCCTCTCCGCCCTTTGACGTCGCTGCCAAGGCGAGCGGCCAAACGACAAAGCCTATTCAACCGCGCACACCGACTTCACCTCCTTATTCCTCGATGAATTCGCAGTTCAATGGCCGCTCTGCCATGACTACGACCGCTGTGTCTCCGGGCAAGACCCCACCCTCCGCGACCATGTCCCAGTCCGTATCTCAGCCGGCGACATCGGCCTCAGCCCAACACCCGTTTCCCACACCTGCAAGCACTACAGGACATTCCTACTCAACAAACATCGATAGCGATGGCGATGCGATGATGGAGGACGGTTCACAAGGGCCTGCACATGGCCTGGGGATCCATGCACATTCTAATCACAACCGGCAAGGGCAGGCATTGTTTTCTGAGAGGGGAGGTCTGAAGGCCGCAGAGGGTATCAGTGGGAGTCAGTTGTTTCTGAGTAGCGAGGAGAATTACGAGCAGTCAAGGCCACATGGCTCGCAGAATCTCTTCCGGCTGTATGGCTTAGAGAGACTTGCAAAATCTGTAGCACGAGTGGATCCAGTAACGGGAGAGAAGATCAACAAACTGCGGAAATCGTACGAAGGCCACATCAAAACACTACAGATCGCGGGTAAGCCAAAGGCGGTGAAGATGGACGACGTTTTCAGCGGTCCGCTAAGCCTTCCGGACGAACACTGGGACGCTACAAATGCTGGAAAGGAGCCCCAGAGGAAACTGAACACTGAGCGGACTGCTCTCGATCCGGACTTCAGCAGTCTACTCGATAATGCGTTTGCCGGCATGGGCCCTGGTCCATTGCCGCCTTCAGATGCCTCAAAGTACAAGGCATATATCGGTACAGACGATACAATTCGGACGAAGCCTGTCGCAGATGCTGCAGCACACAGAGGCACGCCACTTCCGTCATCGGCGCCGACACCGAGTAGTCACACGTTGCTTAGGCGACCGGAGAGGTCTGGCTCAAAGCGGCAGTACAATGAAGACTCCTACCAGGGCTACAGTGAAGGTTACGGTGACGATTTTGCGGCGGACTCGACAGGCGGCGAAGACAACACACGAGGAAACTTCAAAAGACGGAAGACACAATTTGAACGAACGGCACACTCAGTTGAAGTGGGTGGTGCGCGACGGTGACGACGGTACCTGGCCTGATCTTTCCGCACTGTCCACATTATAGAGCATTGGGTTTTGGATCTTCTTAGCAGGCGTTACGCGGGCGCCCTCACCTTCCATTCAACGTTTACAAGAAAAATGGGTCACGAGAACAGACCTTACACAGTACGCTGGGCAGGGAACGACATCGGCAACACCATTGCGCCTTCAAAACGATCACAGTCATGCCCAGAGATCACATCATACAACTTCTCTTCAACTTCTAATGCGCAGCGATGCAGGTATGAATCATTCCTACAACACATATGGGGTATATCCGGCGTAGGTGGACAAGATTTCTTGTTGTGATATTGTCTTTCTCTTCTTCACCCCGCTCTGCGGTCCTAGTGCTGTGAGATGGAGGAATGGTGCTTTGTGCATATTTGGGATAATGTCCCTTATGATACCCGTGGATTTCGATACCAATACGAGTCCAGATACAAAATGAATCGAAACGTAAATTATTATGCATTGCTCCTACATCCCTATTATCACCCGCATAGTTTATAATCCGATGCTGCTCAACCTGTAAACATGTGGCACGAAACCCTACAGTTGTTCCAGCAATGCCTCCACTCCACTCTTCAGATCATCTAAGCCAACAACTCTCTTCACCTTCAGCTTTCGACACTGTATTTCTACTTGCCTGTTCTCCTTCCATCCACGACCCATAACAACAACAACCGGGTACCCAATCAAATCGGCATCCTTTAGCTTCCACCCCAAGCTCTTGATCGGCCTGTCGTCAATAACTGCATCGATAGCATCAATACGGCTTCCTCCTCTAACGATCGTGTCGTATACCTCGGTCGCGTCAGTAGGTTCGATTTGTGGCGTAGACAGGATGGCCACTTCGAACGGCGCAACTACCCTCGGCCATAACAATCCTTTGCTATCAGAGAGGAGCGAGGCGATGGCTCCAATGAGTCGTGAGACCCCAATGCCGTGACAGCCCATTTGCATGGGCACCCATTTTGTGTCTTTATCTGGACCAGCGATATACGCATTCAAGGGCTCGGAATAGCGCGTCCCTAGGTGGAACGTATGTCCGACTTCAATGGCGCGCTGGACGTGCAGGTGTCCAGTGGCGCAGTGGGGGCAGGCGTCCCCGGGCGAGGTGATGGTGAGGTCTGTAGCAGACGGTGAGGAGGTCAATGTTCTATCAGAGATTGTAATTTTGGATGTGGTTTTTGGGAGAAGCGTGGTGAGGGTGGAGAATTCTATGCCAGTGTCTAATTCGATGGAGTCTGGGACAGCTCTCTTTAGCGCGTGAAGGTTCGCGTATGAGGAAATCTGATCCCAGTTTGGCTCAAGGTCTTCAGCGAGGCCTGAAGGTCGTGGTATGTTGATTTCGATTCGGGTTTGGCGATCCACGCTGATCCCGGTGAATGTGAGAGGTTTCAAATTTGTAGATGCTACGGCTGAGGTCTTCTTCTCGACCAACTCTTCGTTTGCAACGTATTCGCACGATTCGCACGACCAGACATTGTCCTCGCCTTTTGGTGAGACAAAGTGATATTCGTGGCTGAGCTTACCACCCATATTACCAGAGTCAGCATCTGCGACAAGATAGGGGAGCTTGAGTTCATCGAAGAGGTTTTTGTAGGCTTGGCGGACAGATTTGTACGTTTCAAGTCCTGCTTCGACGCTATAATCAAACGTGTAGAGATCCTTCATCATGAATTCTTTCGCTCGGAGGAGACCTTGCCTTGGTCGCCGCTCATCGCGGTACTTGCGACCTGTTTGATACAGTCTGAGGGGAAGGTCTTTGTATGAATGGACCATCGAGGCTACTAATGCTGTGATCTCCTCTTCATGGGTGGGTGATAGTAAAAACCCGGAATCTTTGCGATCTCTCAGCCGCAGAAGCTCTGAATTTGCTGAGTAGCGCCCTGACTGTTTCCATAGCTCTTCTGTAGTGATTGAGGACAGTGATGTTTTTGATGCACCGATCGACTCCATGTGTTTGTCGATGAGAGCTTCGAGCTTGTTTTGTACACGTAGACCCAGAGGAAGAAGATGAAATACACCAGAATGCGCTTGTCGAAGATAGCCCCCTCGTACAAGGAGTGCATGTGATTCATCTTGCTCCCCATCTTGTGGTGAAAGCCCTCCAGTAGGTGTCCAGAACTTTGATAATCGATTTCTTCTTTCAGTCTATATTATATCAGCCTTACCAACCACGTTTTCTTTAAAATACGATATATGTTTAGTGCCTAGAACTTACCGATATGCATCTTGCACCTCTACTGCCCCATGCGGGTAGACTTAGTACATGTGCTCGAGGTGCAGCTCTCCATACATGCAGCATCATTGGTACTCAATTGATTAACAAAACAACAATAAAGAGGCTTTGGAGGTCTTCTGAAAATACCAAGTTGAAAGAGACCGTAAATACGAACACAGAAGATATGATTGATGAAGGAAATCGGAGAGCTGCCGGACACATGAGAGGTGGCACGGACCACCGAGCTTTGATTGAAAGATTTCCAGGAACACCTCCATCTCTCAATTGCGCTACAACCACACATCACGTAAGTTTGCATCTATTTTACAGATTTCCTGGTGAATGAACCTGGTCTGATACATACGACAGTATGCCACCAAGGATACATATCAAGTCGCAGGCCCTTCGTCTTCGCATTTCACGCCATACCACCCTCGTCTCCCGAGTCGCAATTGCCAGCTATGCATCTGTAGCACAAATACACGCAACTCCTGCGCCTGCAATTGAGAGAGGGAACCGGCCGGCAGCGCCAATTGTACTCTATCCACCTACACAGCCTCCCTCCCACAAGCGCCCGGAAGAGCGCAAAACGCAGCTGCACAGGCAATACCAGTCGCTCCTGAAATCGTCACCACTTCTCCTAATCTTCCAGCACAATAATGTCAAGGCAGTAGAATGGATGAGCATAAGGAGGGAACTGGCAATTGCACTAAGAAAGATTGACGCCGAGCGTGTTGCAGCCGGACAGGAGCCACTCGCCGATCAAATCAAGATTCAAGTGATCCAGACCAACATCTTTGCCAGCGCTCTGAAGGTCGTCGAATTCTTCAATCCCTCCAAAACTCCCGCCGATCACCCCACCAATCCTCGCGCGCTTACAAGCGCACGTGTACCTTTGACCGGTAATAAAGTCGATGATGAACACTTCACACATGGTCTGTCGAGACACGCGTACGAAGTCGCCAACAACAGGAAGTTAAAGCATGACCTCGAACCTCTTCTCTCAGGCCCCCTTGCTGTCGTCGCTTTCCCTTCTGTGTCCCCGCAACATCTCAAGACTGTGCTGTCCATCCTCTCGCCTATGGCACCCGACTTCCCTCCACCGAAGCGGAAGACGAGCCCTGACTACTATGAGCCCGCCGTGCAATCTGGGTTGCAGAAGCTGATGCTGCTTGGTGCGCGGGTAGAGGGCAAGGTCTTCGATATCGAGGGTACGAAGTGGGTTGGTAGCATTCCGGGTGGTATCGATGGCTTGCGTGCGTCGCTGGTACAGATGCTGCAGGGTATTGGTAGCAATCTTACTAGCGCACTTGAGGGCGCAAGCAGGAGTTTGTACTTCACGGTTGAAAGCAGACGAATGGATATGGAAGAGAAGGAAAAACCGAAGGAGGAAAAGAAAGAGTAGGAATGTGGTTTACACAACATGTGGAGATGCTCGTGCAGGATTGGGCAATGTGTATAGATTTTGTACATCTAGTGGTATGTATCGGGCGATAGCATGCAGCATAGGCATGCACGTCTTTCTTCGTTTCGAAGTATGGCTTTCTCTAGACATTCGCAAGATAATATATGTCTGAATGAGGCTATCAATGCAGGGATCGAGCGACAGAATGTAAGATTGGCCGAAGAATCCACACAATTTAGTGCTGAGTACCACAAAGCAAAAAGCAGCGCACATTAAGCTGCACAGTCACATTATAGTGAGAGGCTCTAGCATCCGGGTTGAAACCCGAAATCGTGTCTACGATACGTCTTTCATATAAACTTTATTCTACTCTGTTGGTCGCGAGCTTTCTACTAATCTGGTTTGCTGCTACGTTCAGAGTGTCTAGACAGCAACCACCAGTCGCGAACTCCTGCGGCATCAGGCTAGCACATAAGCAGTATCACGGCAACTTCTTCGTTCGAATGTGGCAGGACATTGAGAGGAAGCCACAGGACTTCGTGTGCCTTGGCTGTAGTGAACACAAGCTCCCTGTAGTGGGAGCATGGTAATTGCTTCTTCTTCATCTATATATTGTCTGTCCATCCAAGTCTTACTAGTCTCATCTTCATGAACCAAGCAACAGCACAACAATTCATATAGCTATGGCGACATTCGTGCGGCCTCCAATAATATTGGAATCAAGACTCGGGCCCCATTCCGCATGCGAATTGACCTTGTCAATGCTCAATCGGTATGATGTTAGAGACTATTTTGCAAATACACACAGCATCGTACTGCTGAATTAGGCCCTCGAAGAAAATCGGCACGAACACGAAAGCAGTACAGATTTCTCTTGGACTCGGAAGCAGATGGCAGAGCATAATACCAATGTCATCTCCTAGGCGACACCATCAAGATCTTCTGTGCAACAGGTACCTACATTATGCAGGTCTATACAGCCCTTATGAACGCAACGAGATATTTACTTCTCACCGTCAGTTGCCCTGTTTTTTTTTTTTGACTTTCACTACTGTGCACCACGCTGCAGTCTCCAGAACACTGATGAGTTTTGCATAACGTAAAGAACTAGTCATCGATGTGCTGGTCCGGCCTTTTGCTTTGCTTGGTCTACTTGGACTGCATCGGCCCTTGGGTCTCAATCCACATCATCTCTTGTACTAGTATAGAAACCACCCTCATTTGACACAAACCCCCTTATTACCAGAGATGCATTTTGCGTTTCTCGTCTTTATATAGTCTGTGACTCAGATAGGACGTTAAATGTAAATCCAATTCAATCCGATGTGCTGGTCCTCGCACACGCCCCTGGGTGCGAGAAACCTCTGTCAGATGTAGGAGAGGGCAAACATGAAAAAAACAGAAGGCCGTTGTACTGAGTGAGCTACATAGAGCGATTAAATACATAACCTGGGAGTAAGCACGGACAATAGGTCACGTGATTCACAATTCATGATGTACCTAGTGAATTGAGGTGCCAGGTCAAGCAAGCCATCGGATGAAGAGAAGGCGGTCGCAAAGTCACGTCAGCAGATACGCCACCAAGATTATACCCAACGAAGACAACCCTCAAAAGATGGTGTAAGACACAAGCAGAAATAGCATGGATGGCAAAGTTGGCAACAAACAAATCAAACAGATCAAATTCGCTGAAACAGGCAAGCACTAAACCTATAAACGTAACTACTAAACCAAATCAAGCGAATTTGATTTGTTTGATTTGTTTGTTGCCAACTCTGAAGATGGATAAATAGAGAAAGGAGACGAAAGGCCGAGCAACCTATAGGCACACACCGGTACCTACTAAGAAGGTACTCCAACTTCACGAAAGTCTTAGGAAACGGGAGAGCGCGATGCTAGTACAACTGCGGACCGAGAAGATTGGACTCAAAGACTTCCTCTTCCGAAGAAGATTGCCAGACGTTCCTAGCCCCCGCTGTGAGTGTGGAGAGGAATAAGACAGCTTTGCTGCACTGCGTACTCACATACCGGACGCAATATTCGGTCATAGACCCTCCTAGATCATTAAGGGGATTTCCGGAAATTTTCACAAGAATAGTTATATTTCACCGGTAAATAGATGCTTTATTGTGTGTATCTGTACTTGCACTACAAGAGAGACACTGCAAACTATAGGTGCAATGAGACTATTAAAATAGGAATAGTACTTTGCATAGAGAATGCACCAAGATTTACAGTAAAGGGATGAAGGACATGTTAGAGCAGAAGACATTGGTTGTGATGACAAAGATTGAGATGTGGACAGAGTTTTCTTTCCAGAGTAATTCATCGGAGTAGTCCTTTACAACATTCGGGTTATTGATGTTACTCCTGGTACATATCGGTGAATGTATATAATAAACTCTATGACACAGTTTCTGCTGGTCTCACTGACGAGGCACGAACTGATGCTTTTACTCTGTGACCAGATTGGGTATCACGCAGATCGAGCAAACGGTATCCCACAGTGTATAAATATACAATCTCCTCTAACATGGAGAGGGTGAACCCAAGAATCTGAACCTACAACTGGCAAGCTAGTAGATGACCTAGACGTCACTGCTAGCCCTTGCTACGTAGGAGATTCGCGGTATAGCACAACGAATCCATACTCTTCGATCTACTCATCCTTGATACTTTCATTCCAACCCGTGCTATTGCGCAACCGTAGACTAGCGCTCCACGACATCTACGGGCAGTCGATTAACAGCGTCCACTATACCTTCCTACTTCACGGGCGGGTATACCGACAGTTTCAGCGACAAACAAGTTTACTGCATACTGTATGGCCACTGATAGCATTCGTAACCATGTGACATGCGCGAGTCTTTCATGGTTTGCCATATGCGCAGGCGATTTCCACGGTTCCACACAAAACCTGGCCCTAAAATCTCGCCACCATCACTCGGTACTTGAATACAGACTCCTGTGTCTACAATTTGGGATTGTTGCAGGATCAAGCTGTGCACAATGGAAGGCCAAGCCGTTCTTGCCTGGAAGCACAGCCAGCTATTAAAGAACAATCTCGAAACAGTGTGATAGAGAGGCTATGTATCAAGACCATCAGAAAGAAACTGCACATCACGAGCTTAGAACTTCAGGCGGAGCCCCTATATGGTTGGGGGGTGGGGATTAAGCGGAATGTACTTTCCATAAGATGTAAACTACACGATATGCATCTACGCACTTGACGAAACCATTATATGCATCATACATCTATAAGCTCACAACCCAGAGACTCTATCAAGATCTCTAAATTTTATTATATTCGGAAGAGGCCTTCTGTTTGGATAGCTATCTCTCATTCTGACCTTATAGTCTGGATGTGCCTCGATAGTCTGGACGCGCTTCGATCGCCTGGAAAACTTACACAACATCTACAAGCTGTAATAACCACCCTCCGCCCACATTCTGAACGCTACCCCGCTCCATCACGAGTCCCTGTAGACTGCCAATACTTTCTGTTTCGAACCTATAATCTTTAAGCTTCCCATTGGAGAAAATCATCTTGAATTCAACATGCAGTGAGGCTCTTTCGACAACAGCCAGAACTCGGTCACGGCCCAACTCCAAATGATGCTGTATACTTCTTTGCCAGCTCAGACAGACAACTACTCATGTCATGCACAACTTTCTCTGGCTGGCAAGACCCTAGTAAAGCGCCTGATTCACTTGCTACGAAAGACCTTCGCTTCAAGCAACCAATCAGACGCTGACAAGCTCGCTTAACCATCCTTTGATGTCATGGATCAGGTCTATGTGGCTTTGGAACTCGGGTAAAAGTCCACCTAATCTAAATAGTACTAGAGGCTTGACACGAGGTAATACTCCAGATCTTTGGGACGGAACTTTCCAGCTTCTCGTCAAATCAACTTTGTTACCAGACACCCGCATACCTTGCAATGCCTTACAGACACGTTCTGATTGGCGTACCGGCTCAAGGGTGGTCAGGTACCGATTCAGCGTCGCGGTGGTTTGCATTGCCATGGTTGTGTTGTCTGGGACACCAATACACTACCATGCATCTCATAATCTGCTGTTCAAACCAAGTACGCTATGTCGTGCTCTTGTGGAAAGCATCAACTCAATAACGTTAAGTAGAGGTAGAAGGCCGCAGATACCAATTTACACCGCTAGAAGAAGTACCAGGAAGACTGAATACAAGCACCCACACCTTCGTTTAGTCTTGTCCTTGTCCCTTGATACCCTCACCACAGTTTGGTCATTGAATAGCATTGCTTCGCATACCTGAAGTAGAGATAGAATAAGCTGGCTGATTGGCTGCCAGAAGTCTATAGAAGACATTAGAATAGACTTTCTACTTTTCGTATCATGTCCCCAGCTCATGGCTCCTGGGAAGACTTGTCGTTGCTTGACTGTGCTGCGCAAGTGTAACTGCGGATTGCATTGTAAATTATAAAAATAGCACTAGCCCAAGGTGGGGGCGGATCGGCGCGAGGATTAGGGTTCAACGTTATGACTGGGTGGGTTATCGCTGCCAAGTTTTTTCATTCTAACAGCTCACACTGCAGAGCCCGCCATGACTGCGGAGCCACCGATGGATTGATGCATCGCAACGAAGGCCACTCATGATGTAAAGAGAGAATGTGGCTGCAGGACTTGGCTTTTCCTCCGTTTCGCCAAGCTCTTGCCTCACCAGAGTGCTTCTGGCAAGATGGACCCCATTTTCTAAACATCCTTCGACAATCAGGCCTACCAGAAAAGACTTCATTAGGCGGATTCACAACATCGCAAGGCAAACTGCCTTTCTTATCCAATCACCTTTTTGCTGTCATTTCCTTTAGTGCATGTGGCTGTGTGCACGTCCATTGTGGAGTTCATCCTACAGCGCTTGAGCACACTGAATCGTTGCAAGCATCCCCCGGACAGAGCTACCCAAACTTTCGTTGTTGATGTGTAACAACAGGCGCAAATAAAAAACCATTGCTAGAACAGCCGGCGCGGCATCCACAGTACCACTAGCTGAGCAGTCACTCAGCTGCGTGGATGGATTCGGCAAATGCAGCTGCTATAGCTCGCACGCATAGGCTCAAAGCACTGTGACTGGACTGTTCTCATGCAAGCCCACGTTCAGTCAATTCAAATACAAACTTGGGTCTTCTACCATTAAGGCTGTGCTACCGTCATCTGGCAGGATTTCTTTCCTGCACCTGTAACGACTCTATTGGCATGTCGAGTCGAAGGCCTTTCTCATTTGTCTCTGTTATCTTGGCTATTTGCAGAGCACATGGGAGGATGCAGGGGCGCGAATGGCGTTGAAGTTGCCATGAGTCGAGCGGCTCATTTCCCCACAGGTGACGAGGCTGAGCCCTCGTTACTTTGGACTAGGATGGGCATGGCTGGACGCCTGCTCTAAGTTCCAGTCAGCACGATCAGGAAGCAATGGGCCCATGCACTTACTGTTTTATACTGCCGAAAGTTATATCTCCTGCTCGACATCCAGATATCACTTTACTTTCCAGCAACCACTTAAGAAAAGCATTGATAAGTTCATCTCAGTACCAGGGTTGGAATGCATTTCGGCTTTGCATTGCTCAACTCATATCTTGTACTCCATCGATAATCACCTTCGGCCTCTAGTACACACAAGACATATCGTTACCGTCAGGACCTCGAACTTGCTCAAACTCAGCAAATCTTCTGAAGACTTCTCTTTTCGCATCTGCCATATACATCATTCACTATGGCTCCTACACCTGTGGACAATATACTCTCCGTCAACACTACGCCTACAATAAACCCTGACAAGAACTACTGGAAGCCTTCGAACATTGCATTCACGGCTGTAGCCAGTGCTCTTACCCTCGGAGTCATTCTCGCGGCAATCGCCTTCTTCATCTACAGGCACCGACAGCATAAGAAGCTGATCCAGGCAGCACCCGCAAAAGAAAGTCTCTTGGCAGGCGACGAGCGAAAGTCAAGCATGTTCAGTCGCGAAAGAGCCAGTAGTGTCACCGTGTATGTTGATAATGCAGATGTGGACACATCTTACAGGAGCACCAGTGCGGAGCCGGCACCACTTGTTCCTCTGCATATTAACACACAACCATCGACATCAAGCGCAGGCAGCGGCGTCACTGCAATTACTAGAGAGAGCAGCAGCTCAATTGGCACCATGACTCTGGGCTCCACTTCAGAAGGTTCAGGTTCAGCGGGTAGGCCTCGAAGCACAAGCACATCGAGTGTGCGCTACTACTCGGTGACACCTACAGACACCACGATACCGGTACCGAAGATCGTTCGCACAATATCGGATTGAGGATGGAAGGTTGGCTGTAGCAGAAAATGATGGATTTTCAGTTTGTGCTGCCCTTTTTTGCATTTTATGTTTACATTTACTTTTTCGTTATACCCATTCTCCACTCCTGCACAGTACGCACAAGCAGTCGAGTCTCTATTCGCGACCAAATTTCCAATGATAGTTCTCAGTTTGCAATCTCCGTTCGTTGAAACATAGTGTCACTATTGGTGGGCATCGTAAGGCCTCATCTGCCCAAAAAAATTCGTCCCCAACCTCAGACACTTGAAACACGCAGCTGACACTAGTGCCCCAGCCCTGCGAGCTCTCTTATCAAGTCCGCAAGGAACAAATGTAGCGGCCTGTGCTACCTGGCTTTGGTATGCCAAACCCTTACTCGGTCTATGAATGTAGCCCAGCACGCCGGACTTCCAAGATAGATACACGGTTCCGACACAGCCAACCCCGGACACAAGTCTTGAGGTAGAACATTGGACTTCCATCTGAGGATTGTGAGTCGATGATCGAGTGGCTGAAACAAGCCCTTTGGAAAGTGTGTTGGGTTGAATACATAATGAAGAGGCAAGGCTTTCATTCTCTCAGACATCAGCACATGCGTACCTGCTTTACTCATAGTTGCCCGCAGCATCATACTCTCCCTCGAGAACAGGTTTGTGAGGGAGATTTAACTCAAAACTGCTAGCTTTTCCTTGTCCCAGAAGCGATTATCCTTATTGCAGTGCCTCCGTATCTCAAACACCTGACAAGGTCAATTATTGTCCATACGAAATGGATCGTGGACTGCTCGTGTACACATCGCCTGTACTTTAAAGCCCTTCGGAATGCGGCATAGCCGTCATTTGGCACGGTTTGTGCACATTTGTTTGCAGACCTGTTGGGCAAGGGTGGATTGGATTTGTATTTAATGTCCAATCTGAGTCATAGACTATATAAAGACGAGAAACGCAAAATGCATCTCTGGTAATAAGGTGGTTTGTGTCAAATGAGGGTGGTTTCTATACTAGTACAAGAGATGATGTGGGTTGAGACCCAAGGGCCGATGCAGTCCAAGCAGAGCAAGCAAAGCAAAAGGCAGAGGCAAGTGTGATATGAAGAAAGTGCCAGCCCAGTCCTCCATTCTTTCCTCCAAAAGTTCGGCATCGCAAGGCTTTGCTGGCTGCCTGGAGTTGAGTTGTTGTCAAGTCTCAGAGACTGACGGTCGGTATGTTGGGAACTGCGTGCAGTTCCAGTCGTTGTGTTGTAGTGAAGAGCCGGTGCTCTGGCGAATCGGCAGTACCTCTGGGTGAGCAGGAGCGTTTTTCGAATTGAGCATGGCGGTGCCCTTGTGTTCAAACAACAGAAGTAAAGAGACTCCTGTTGTGATGCATATCGTGGTGTTGAGGTAAAATCTCTGTGCTGTCTCACCACAGACAGTGTTCATCATTTCTACCATCGACAAGACGTCTCCGCACTGGCTCTGAGCTCTGAAAGAGTCAGGTTCCCAGGCTTCACCACGTGGAGGTGCAGAGCCCGATTTCAAAGCCCGTTGGGCAAGGGTGGATTCGCGGTGAATAGATTCGTTGTGCATTTGAAACCACTGAGGATCCAAGCACCTCATTACTTCAAGAAGGAACCTATATGACTGTATTCAGTTATGGATATCAACAGATTTTGGCGGTCATTGATTAGTTGTCCGTCTTTTAGCTTCTTGGTCAGTGGTTCAGTCACACAACCATCATCTAGTTTTCATCCAGAAATAAGGAAGTTTGGACATTGTTAGAACCCATAGCCCGATAACAGATGAGTCTGTACTTTTTTCTAGTGTCTGGAAAGGATCCAAATTTGAAAAGCTGAGTTGTGTCATAGATTGCTTGTGGTCCTTCGGTTGTAGCTCGAACATCTTCATCGTTAGATGAGTGCCATTCTGAATGTCGCAGAACAGAAACCACGTGAATAGTGGCGGAATTGCCAAATAGACCATTTGCTCCACAGTAGGTGCGGTCCCTGAAATAGGCTGTTCACATAATATCCAACATGCTACAAATGTACGAGAATTCGAGACGAAAGGATTCGGATATGAGTCTAATCAACTCCTGGATGTATGGTGTATTCTCGAGCCATTACTCATCTTTCCAATCTTCCCCTATATAAGACTGAACTGGTGAATACCGTAGATTAATGGCTATAAGCGGGTGACTTCCGCTCGCATCATTGTGGTAATCAAGGTACCGGTGGGGTTCTGCTCGTTTTATGGTTTCCAAATCAGGTGTGATTGTCCACAAATGCTTCAGACGCTGCAAAGCTCTTCTAAAGCTATACTATGGGCATGTGTCTCATGGTCAGTTACATACGATGATGCTCAAAGCTTTTGGTGTTTTCATCCAGGGCAGTGTGGCATACCCTTTCCCCATGAATATAGCACGGTATTATGTGAGGCGCATGAATTACATGCAATGCTGGTGTTGCTTACACAAGCAATAGAAGTTAGATGAAACGATTAACAAAGTCTCTTGCATGAATCCAAATGCATGCTTTGCCCTTGGTCTACGAAGATTCCACTTCTGGCTTTATCCACATTGTAACCATATTTCTTCAAAAACGTTGCTGTATCCTGTCATAAGATGGTTCCCTACGAGAGCGAATGCTGTAATATCCAGTATGCATTACCATAAATACCTATTTTATCCTAGGCCATAAGTTCCTCGCCCCTGTCACACTCATAGGCAAACCGTCCATCAGTATGCAATCCCGCCCAAACCTCAATCCTCAGGCCCTGTATCCAACAAGGGTATCGTAGAATATAACAAGATAAACCCAGCCATTCCTGGGCGAGGCACAGAGAAAAGCTATGTACAGCCCTGTCCTCTTGTCCCAACCTTGTGCATAGAAGAGAAAGAAGTCGATCGCGGTGAAAGCGCGCCGGGGTATAGAACAAGAACGTCGATTAGCCAATGGAATGGCGAACACTGGGTTTCGATGATATGGTGTGGTGAAGACCACGATAAGAAGTATAGCAAAAGAGTGTATTAGACACTACACTTCGGCCGTCAAATCGTCAAAGGGGATTAAAAGCATGTGTCTGTGTGAGGTAAAGAGTGTTGTGATAATCTGTACTGTGCGATGCATAATTAGAAAATCCGTGGGGGAAGGGGGGGTATCTAGGGAGCAGCTGGGAAGCAGATATCGTGTCCGATTCAAGGAAGATGTCGGCCATTGGCGTGGCAACATCAAAGTCTTTCCGGAGAGGAGTTAAGGAGTGTGCTCGATCCCGAGGACTTCATGCCTGGTGTTCGCATGTAAGACGGTCGTGGTATCGAAGTCTTGTTCTTAGATTTTGACGGTTTGGACGATGTCGGCGCTGAGGATATGCGTGAACGAGGTCCATCGTAGCCAAATCGAGTCGGTGGCGTAGATACGTAAGGGGAAGAAGAGAAATACGTATCCGGAGAAGCAGAAAAAGACGACAAAACTAGAAGCAGTTAACGGACTGTATGGATAGAGATTAATTAGGGGCTGGGCGGTGCTCTATCACCTCCAGTCCCATGTCCACTGTCCGTGCTGTCCCCATCTATGGTCTTTCGCCAATGCTGTGGCAGGCACACGCAGACCAGCGGGAAGGCCTTGATATCGCTATCGATCTCAGTCTGTGAACGTCGACCTCCGTTGCTAACGCCCGAGTCGCGTTGTTCAGCCTTTCTTGCTTCCCACTGTTCCGCAGACTCGGCCAGTCTCACACCGGTGGCCCACCCATCATCCCAGATTCCAACAACCTTGAGCATATCACCACGCTCCAGCTCGAATTCATCGCCTGCGCGAGGCTGGTATGCCCAAAGGGTGGCAACGGTGTCGTTGGGGTGAATGTCGTCTTGCGAATAGTAATCTTTAAAAAATTGCAGTTGCTCAGATTGTCCAGACGCTACACCATCAGGGCTTGAGTAGTTACGCGCGTCCGATCCAGACTGAGGCGAATTGGTACTGGACCCGAGGGCCGAACGACTGGAGAGAGAGCCTTGGCGCTTGGGGAAAGCTGCAGCACCCGCAAAGTGACGGTGCCGCGAGTCTGGCGAGTCGTACGTACTCTGGGAGCTACCAAATGCTGTCATAGCCATACCCCTATCACTGTGTTGGCTCGAAGACGATAAGCCTTCCAAGGCTGACATGCGCTGCACACGAGCGCCGGGTGCGATTGCAGGTTGAAGCTGGCCGTCACCCCCGTAGCTCATAGGCGGCACTTTTCCAGAGTGGCGTGATGGCGATGGCGTGTTGAGAATGCTGTTAGCCTGGCGCTCTCTCCGTTTACGTGCTTTCAGGCAGAAGAAGATCATGGCTGCAAGGATGAGCAGCGCGCCGATGACCACACCAACCACAATGCCCGCAATGGTACCCCCAGATAGCCCAGATCTAGACGATCCGCCCGCAACAGCTCCGTTAGACGTGGCCGTTGGGGCAGCAGTTGGGGCAGCGGTTGGGCTGCTAGTAGGAAACAGGGGTGGCATCGATACTGTTGTTGGTAGTTCGACACCTACACATCGTGATTCGACATTTGAATTGACACAGCATGAGTTTGTCGAGTTGACAGTGCTGTCAGCACAGTACGAGCACAACCCTTGCAAGTTCGTGCCATAGCCGCATTCGCCTGGTTCGTTGCTAACCGCTTCGATACAACTGCCACTGAGGGAGTCGGCCGGTAACGAGCAGCGGGTGAAGTCAGCGCGTATCTGCGAGTTTGCGTTGCTGCCAGGGGTGCCGCATAATTCTGGTGTTGACACGACTTCTTGCTCACTAGTCGCAAAGTCGGCCTGCAGAAAGTTAGCTTTCTTTTCTTTTCTTCTTTTTTGCACTCCACAAAATATGAGTGCACGCGTAATAACATACACAAGCGCTTGCACAAAGCGGGGTCGAAGCGGCATCACTGAGATCACATGGCTCCCGTGAGTTCTGTACGATGGCGTTACAGAGCACGGTGGTTGTGTAGCGGGCATACAGTTCGGTAGTATTGCTTAGGTCGATACTTGAGCAGCCTAAGATGTTTTGGTACCTGTACATGGGTCAGCACTGCTCCACAATGATGCAATGAGTATCTAGAAGCCGTTACTTACTGTCGTTGCGCGTAAGTGGTCGAGATGTAGGACCGCAGTTGCTTGTCGAACGACTGAACATCTGACACAAACGATAAGAACGAACTGCTTCATGTCAACCCGCATTCCACCCTGGAGTCACAACCTGACGCACAAGTCACCAGTCAAATTCGTGCTAATCGATGCCGCGCTAAAAGCTGGACATGTCGTGGAGCCCTGCAGCGAGACGCAGTTCTGCTGAGCCATTGTCGCTGGCACGAACACGGCTAGGGCGAGAAGGGCGAGGGAGCCTTGTGCAGTATGCGACTGCCTCTGTCGACGAGATGGCCTGTTGATCGGGCAAGATTCGTGCATCCATTGACATTGGAGAGCATGGTCGCGGTGGCTGCGAGACATGTCGAGCTATCGTCGCGCGTCCAAACACACAGCTCGAGGCGTGTCCGGGATCGCGGGGCAGCGATGAAGTGTTGACCGCGACGAGGTACCTTTCGATAGCAGATGCGCAGCTTCACGAGTCCATCCAAGGCAGCGTTGATAGGGCGTATGGGGCTAACGTGTATGGAAGGTAAACTATTAATTAGAGGCCGTAAGACTTGAAGTTCTCGTGGCCTACAAAAGGAAAGAGCCGGGCTCTACCGCAACAAAGAAAGAGCGTAATGAGTGGGGAGCTGCGACAGGCGTGAGCCTTGAAGGAAGAGGAACAACATGGGGGAGCAGACCGCGAAGAGGCAGAGGGTGGTCGGCTACGGCCCACTAGCTATTCATGTACGGACTAGATCAATATGCAGTGCAAGGCATGATTGGTCAGGCCCATGCCTACCGAAATGAGGTGCAGCCAAAATAATCCCTCCGAAAGCCTCAGACTCGTCTCACATTGCCAATTGATCGCTGCGACCGCCTCTTTTGCGGCTCTTCATGCGGGATGATAGACAGCTAGCTACTAACCACTGATGAACTTTGAACTTATAATCCACAGCACTCGTGTCACCTCACGTCCCGAGCGAGCAGTTATCCTTGTTGGTGTGAACGCTGCACAGATCATGGCAGCAGGCAAGGCAGCGCTTGCCTGCATTTATCGAAGCGCCTGCTAACTCTAGGTGAGCCTTTCTTGGCACATATCCTCCACACAAATCTATTGCTGTAGTGGTGGAGTATTGCATAAAGTCGACTTCTCAAGTGATACATATTCAGATAAAGTTCCAGCTTTGTCTCTTCTCAAAAGCACCGCGAATGGGATGTGCCCTCTAGCACTTCGTTACTAGTCTTGGCTTGCCGCGTATGCCGTTGCTGATTGGAGGATGAGGCAGCGTGATGTCTTGCATGAATTGGCGTTCAGCGACGTTCCTCGTAACCTCTTCCCTTCGCCATACATGCACGGCAGCCATGTGGTGAGAGTCGAACAGAGCGCTACGTGTGTGTGTAATAGGTTCCACAGGGCTGTCGACGGTGTTGTTCGGTGGAAGCAGTTGTTGGGCTGCCATTTCAACATCGTGACACAATAACGGCGCCTTCCTCGTTAGTGCCGTCCCGCTCCGCTCATGCATCGGTCCCTGAACCAAACTCTATCAGATCTCCACTACGGCGATCATCGCTCGTACATCATTCAGCATTTTTATTAAAACGAGTACTCCTCTGATAGTATGACTACCATTGGAATACCAGGTTAGCGGAGGAACAAGATGTGCAGTGGTTACAACGTATTGATTAGTTGACTATAGAAAGCATACAAGTCAGTGAGTTGAAGTCTCTTACAGAGACTTCAACACGTTTGCCGAGTCGCGCCCGTGCTCAACGCACGAGCCTTCCTTCCATTATCCTGGACTGAACCCATATTGATTGATTGATTGGTTTTCATTTAACGTCTATGGGAGTCTAAGACTATATAAGACGAGATGATCAACTCATCTAGTAAGAATGTGATGTTTCTAGGGGTGGTCTTCAATGAGAGTACAAGAGATGTTGTGGGTTGGTTCCCTGGAGCCGATGTGGACTGAACCCATATATTCTTACCAATTTTCAACATCAACGCATCGATGGTATATACATATAACTGTTTCAAGGCTTCAGACATGCAGAGATTCCATGTTGGTGCCTCGCCTGCGATGCAGCCTTCATTGCCTAGGACTCAAGTCTTGCCATTCAGACTGAATCTCTGCACAGCGAATACAGAACGGTTCTCTACTCAAACCCACAAATGCTTTGTAGACGTCATTGCCACTCGAGCCACAGCCAGAAATCCTTGTCTGCTACAGGCTTCCTGACGCCACCATGGCTGACGTTAACGCTGCATCCTATAGGCTATAGCTTCAGGTACAAAACTTAACATGCCTGCGCCAGACAGTCCATCAACGGCACGATATACGCAGCATCTGGCGCGGCCCAAGGAACCTCAACTGCTCTTCAACTGAAATGGAGGACCTCTGTGATGGCTTGAGCTACGTTGTAGGAACGTCGTGGTGGGGAGGACCTGCCATGTACCCAACCGCTTACGCATCGGCGCCTTCCTGCCGTTGGACCCGGCAAGCCGGATGCAATTATCTTCATCTTGCAAACCAAGCACAGTGTCTGCACACACCACTTCTGCCAAAATGCTTCTGTTAAAATGCAACTCATCGTACTGTTGCCCGTCACCTCGGAAATATTCCAGAGAGCACATTGCATATCAGTTGGCCGAGTAGGGCTCATGCGCTGGACCAAAGGATGCTCTCCTTGAACAATCCGTTTTTTCGCGCTTTCATGTCCTCCACCTTTCTGCCGTTTGGAAGCATGTCCATTTTATCGAGTGGTGCGGCTCTCAGAAACAATCGGTGGCCAACCCTTTGGCCAAACGGGTAACTTTCTCGATGACGAGGTTCCTGCATATACTATGCTTTCGCACACCTGGGAGGTGGCCTTTGACGACTTGGAACAGGAAACCAAACCCGGATCTACCACAATGCGAGCTCGGTTACGTTCCCATAAAGGAGGCTATGTCGAACTCCATTTCTGTACACAGTAAGCAGAAGCCATGGTTCACGTTGCTTTTGGGTGGGCACATGCTGTATCGACAAAGCTGGTGCCACCGAACCGCAAATATCTATCAACTCTGTGTTCCGTTGGTATCAAGATGCAACCAAGTGCCATGTCTTCCTATCGGATGTGTAGGTAACTACTCGTAAAGGAAGCAGCGAGCCTTCTGCTTGGCAGAGGCCGAAGAACTAAGCCTACAAATACTCGAGAGCCAGAAACAGAATCGTGGAGCTGCAACAGAGCTACTTATTACTAAGGCTGATTTGGCCTCAGTTTACCAAGCGCAAGGCCGATGGAACAATGCCGAGAAGCGACAATTAGAGGTCCTGACCGCAAGCAAAACAAAGCTAGAACCAGCTCACCCAGACACGTTAAACAGTACGGGCAACCTGGTTCGAATATACCGGACCCAAGGTCGGTTCAAAGAAGCCCAAGAACTGCAAACACAGCTTCTGGACCTTTGGGAAACAACGCTCGGAGAAACCGTCCCTCAACACTAGGCACTCTGGCAACAACATATCGGAGCAGAACCCCTTGCCGAGTCCGAAAGATTTACGCCAGAAGCCTCGAGACTCGCAAGCAAAGCTCAGGAATGAGCGCCCCTTGATTCTCGACAGTGAATCTATATTGACATCGGAGTATCGGGAGCAGGGTCGGCCTACACATACGTAGATATTACAGGAATGCATGCTGCAAGTGAGTGAAGAGAAGCTAGGGCGAGACCGTCTGGGCACGCTTGCGGCATGGGTAGTCTTGCTGTTATGTACTGCCGAGAGGGCATCCTCGAGAAGGCTTCTGCGGTGACGAAGATGTGTTATGGGGGCATGAAAGGGGGCTAGGCTCCGAACATCTTCATGCAATGAGATATAGGGCAAGTGCCAAAAAAAATGGCGACTGGAGATCGCACCAGTCCATGAGCCAGCTTTTCCCGAAATGAAGAATACAGGCAAGACTATTACAGCGTTGGTCGAATGATGCGAAACTGTATTAAAGGCATCCATCTCAGAAATAGAGCGGGAGAATAGAAATACAGCCAGTACGGCGAACAATTGCTCCAGAACGCCTTGCTCTATATGACGAATAAAAGGGCACAGCATGTTCTATATGTAACCATGCAGCTTCACCGCCTCTTCAGTTATGTTCTCTCTCTTTGGCCTGCGCGTCAGCATTACGGAATGCAAGATTTTCCCTTGCTGCTTCCTCGAGCGTCTTGGTGTGTGTCTGCCTCTTCTGTGCATCGAGCTTCTTCTGAAGGTCGCCGGTCGAGGTTTTGTTTGCGCGTGCCTTAAGCAGAATATTAGCTATGATCTCATTTTGAAAACAAGCAGTGCAGTATGTTCAGCGCAACACCAGTTCCATCCAAACACAATTCGGCGCAAACCCTTCAAACCTTCGTCCGAGTGCTGTCTAGCCGAATAGAGTAGTCGGAAAGCTAATACAGCACATCACCACTCTTGCGCATTCACATGTACATCTCATCAATACCATCCGCTTACTCCCATTCCTTTTCAATGTACGCACCTCTGCTGCTGCTGCTGCTGCAGATCTAGGATCGCCCCCTGAATTACCCTCCCCTAAGGTCCTCGGTGGTCCACCCACAATGCGCTTCTTGTTCGACCCTGCACTCTCAGTTGCGGGTACTGAGGCCTTCGTTGTAGACGGTGGTGCCGATCCCAGAGTTCGGCCGGGCCCGTCGAACCCGTCTTTAGACTGCTTGCCGCAGAGGTTACCCATTACTATTGTAGGGCTGGATTGAAGTTAAAGTCGAAGATTGGGAGTGGAGAGGTTTGAGGGACAGCGAATGGAGGAGAGGCGGAACGCGGAGGTCAGCCTCGCGGTGGTGGGGGAACGCAAGCCAGTGGCTGTGCATGCCGTGAGCCGAGGCGTGAGGTGCCAAGGACCTGGTTCTTGAATTGCAGGAGGTCAAGACCGACGGATATTCCGGGTTGAAGAAAAACACTGTGAAAGAGTCCGCGAGTTGCGGCCATGGCCCATGGTTGCGGAATATGAGACGGCAAGACGGCTGTGTGACGTTTGACACTGGCAGACCTACAACTAGAGGTTCCTCATGCCCCTCTATCACGTGCGCATTTACTTTGTCTGGATTCTGTGTGGGCTCGAGGCTTGTGAGCAAGCCTCATCTGCGCTCGACAACAACTTGAACATAGACAGTTCGATGCATCTACAGCCATTCATCTCGGCGAAAGAGGGACAGATCGTTTCTTCGGGAGCGTGACAAGGGTTAAAACCAATAACAAAACGGCAGAATCGCTTACAAAGTGGATCACCATCACCACGCTATTCACTCTTCTGAGCGCATGGCTCATTTTGCGCCGGAACAACTCTCGTGCTCCTGTTAAAACACAGAAGAGTTCAACGACAAGCTGTGCTCAACGGTGTGATCGCGCTTACCCCGCTACTTCTACATTGACGTTCATGCCCTTCTCTTTCCAGCGAACCGGTGCAGCGTATATTTACAATTGAGTACCCGAATGTCCTCAAATGTTGCGAGTCTTGGCATGTGAAGGACTGAGATATCACCTTTTCATACCGACGACGTACGTTCCCGACAATCCTCCGCACGCCAGTATGATCCCAACTAACGGTTCCCCAGACTTTGATCTTGACGAGGGCTTTTTTGATTCCATGTTCACTTCTCTAGGTGCCCCGCTCGCTGGATCAAAGCGAGATGCTGACATTCTGGACGGCGATGGTGTCCAATCTCAAAGTCAATCACTATCTCAAGTGATAGGTACGGGCCAGAGGGAGTACCTGGCTGAACACGTCAACCCACGAGTTTTGTGCTGCAGTCACTGCCCGGAAGTACGCCCGTCTAAGCGCAGAGCTTCAGCGCACAAGGTTGGCGAGTTTCACAATCTGATCGCAGAGTCACACCCACCGATCGGCACAGACCAGCAGTTTCCGGACGACTGCTTTGAGAAATTTTGTCAGGAGTGCAACTTCGATGCTACATGTCCCCCGGACTGCGACCTGGCATGTCCTGGCGACGTCGCCTGTGATGCTGTTTGTACGCCAGAGGATGCCTGCTTCGACCCTCACTGCGCTCAAAGCCCCCAGCAATGCTCAGACGGCTGTGTCGATCCCGAGTGCACCAAGTTGTCATGTCCAGATCAGCCGTGCTTTTGCCAAAAGTGCGACGCTCAGCCTTGCCCTCTAGGTGACCTCAACAATGACTGCCACTTCGCACACTCAGCTCCTACTAGTGCTGGTACTATATACTGCTACGACAATGCACCTTGTCATTTCCAGGAACAGTATTCCGGTCATGCTGGTTCTCTTGCGGCATACGAAACCTATCCGTGCTTCTCTCTCACCCACACGCATCTCAACGGAGACAGTGCCTCGACACACGCTTCTACAGTACCCACACCGCTGTTGTCGCCAAGCAACTACACTTCTTTAGAGAGCGCTCTTACCAGCGAGGCTTCCCCAGCTCCTGGACAAACAGCCTTTAATAACAGCAACAACAACTGCTTTCTTAACATTAACGAAGACCACTGCCATATTGACAACACCTGTTGCCATGGGCCCAGCAGAGCATGTGGCGACCACTCTTCCGCATTACGGCAGAACCTGGATATATGGAATACGTCTATAACTCAAGGCAATAGCTTGTCCAACAGCTTTGTAAACTTTGGAATTCAAAGCCTACCCACCTCACCTTTAACAATGGGTGGAATGTCCCATGGAAACACATTCAACAACCAACTCGATAATTCAATGCTGGGGTTCACGAACAACTCCTGGATGCTACCGGACTCGTCGTTCGGAAACGCCTTTCCTCCGGACGGCATGGGTGCTAGCAAACTCGATTTTCTAGCCTCGGCCATTCAAAATGAAATAATGAATCCAATGAACTCCCTCACGACCACGCCCTCGATAGATACTAAATCCATTCTCGAGACGCCAACGCACTCAAGCACGCCATCAGGCGATTCAAACTGTATATGTAAATGGCAACACGCGCCCGGCCTCCTCTGCCTCGCCAACTTCCCCTCTCCCTCCGCTCTCCACAAGCATATTAAGACTGCGCACGTCGAAAACTGCACATCCTGTTTCTGTCAGTGGGAGGACTGTGATGCATGCGCAAAAGATTTCAAGCAGCGTTCCAAGCTCTCGCGGCACTTGCTTGGTCATGCGGGCTATCGACCCTACGCATGTAGCTACACGGGCTGCGACAAGACATTTGCTACGAATCAGGCGAAAGATAATCACGAGAGGACGCACACAGGTGAGCGACCATATGTGTGCGATCGCTGTGGATATACAACAACGACGCACACCCAGTTACAGACGCATATTAGTGCGTTGCATGAAGGGAAAAAACCGCACAAATGTCGGTTTTGTGAGTTCACATGTGCAGATAGCAGTAACTTAAGTAAGCATGAGAGGACGCACCAAGTACTTACCATTTCTTCCTGCCTTTCTGGTCTATACTGACGATGGCTAAAGACTCTCCGCCCTTATCGCTGCCCCCAGGCAAATTGCACATTCAAGCCGGACTGCCGCTGGGAGAACCTCAAGCGGCATCTGCGCCGGTCGGGGCACTGTTCCGGGCTCCTTGTTGAAACGAGCGAAGAGTACAAATCATATCGAGAGAGCGTGAGACGGGAAATCGATGAGTGGCACAGAAGGAATGGGGGTGAGGGAACGGGGAAGATGGGTCGGCGAAAGGGCAGGGGTTCGGTAAGTTGAAAGTTTTGTTGTACAGTTAGTTTCTGGCAGCGTACATTTTGACACTTGCGTCTTGTATAACTACATCATGTTATAAAAGTAATGATATACCACCAACGTAGATAGCATGACAACAACATCTATCAATTTGAGGATACTCAATCCATGCAGCCAGCATCTACGATGTTCTGTTCGGTGGGCTCATTGGAAACACTACGCTGTTGTAGGCTACAATTTTCATTGACTTTCAAGTCTTCCAGGCCACATCTTAGCAAGTTCGCTCATGCGGCTCCCTCCAAGGTACACCCAAGATCTCAAAAATCTTTCTCTCACTCCGCCCTTCGACCAATACTCCGTCGTTCAGCCTCTCTCCTCTTCTACCGCGTTTAACATCCTTGTATAAACCCTTCTGGTTGAGTCGCATGCCCTTCTTTCTTGCAAGTAGTCTCATACTTCGATTAAAGATGTCGTTACCAGTGAAGTAGACCAACGCAGCGCCCATCTCGTATTCTGGCACCACGAGCAAGTCCATGCGTCGCCATACTTCTGCGCCAGGCAAGCATGATGCGCCATGCCATTTGGTTCCACTTGCATTGTTGGAACGAATTGTTGCAAGTGAGACTTTGAGGAAGCCGACTTGGAAAAGATGTGGAATGAGGGTATTAAAGACTACCGTTCGTATGTGCGAGAGGGATGCGCCTTTTCGCGTAATGATTATGTCGATATCGCCAGAGTCTTCTGCCCCACGGCGGTAGCTGCCCATCAATATGGCCTCGAAGTTGGAATCTATCTTTTTCAAAGCTTTGATAATGACAGCACCATGCGCAGCAACCTCCGTGCGTGGAATACGTGAGTTGAAGTCATTGTAGTGTTCCAACCCGACTTTCTGGCTATTTGTGAGTTTTGCCTGAGAGATTAGGTCTTCCAAGGTGCGATAGCCGGCTCGAATCCATGTGTTTGCCTGGATGAGGCCAGCACCATATACACCGAGGAAGAGACGAAGGACTTGATTGAGTGGATCGTCTTTGGTGTTGTCGAGTTTGCGGAGGCGGTTCGTGAGGACGATTTCCTCGATCTTCTCAGCAAGTCTGGAACCTATAAACGGCAGGGCTGCAGCTTCCTTTGCAGTACTAATCCTTCTAGTTTGTTTCTTTAGTGTTGTAATACATCGACGATAGGCAAGCATGCGCCACTGGTCCTGCGTTTGATCGTAGTGTCGACCCATTTCTTCAAGGATTTGTATAGTTCGAGCATTGGGGTTTTGAGAAGAGTGTTGACCAGTGCTTGGGTCCATACATCGGAAGCCATTTTGGTTCAAGCCCTTCTTCTGCATTTCACAAAACGCAGATTTGACTGGAACTGCGCGAGTCCTCTTAAGAGATTTGGTAGGCATCCCGAGAGGCTCGTTGGTATCCAAATCAATATCATCCACACCTATGACGCTCGGAGTAGGAGAAATTTCATCTTCATCATCGTCGATGGGAAGATGCGCAATCGCTTTCGTCTCACGAATGGCCTGCAAGAGGCCATCTCCAATTGAAGTATCAAGGTCCGTGAGCTTAGCGGATTCTTCCTCAGCATCCGATGCAGACATTACAAAGCTGTCTTTGACCCTTTCCTGGGATGGGCTTTCAGGGATCTTCTCAATGGCCTGGCTTGGAGTGCTTTTCGTGGGAGCAGAATCTGTACTCTGGGATGGCACAGCGTCCTTCCGCTTCTTTGGGGATTTAATCTTGAATGAAGTGTGCGATTCGTCTGAGGTTTCGGTCGCCGCTGCTGCTGCTGCTGCCGATGCTACTATTGTATCTGCTATCTGCCATTCTCCTCGCCGAGGCGCATCTTTGACGCTGAAACGTGCGGCAGAGGGGTTCAAGAGCGCACCGAACTGTATGCACTGCGGTATATATGGATCAAACTTGGCTAGCACTACCGTTTTCTATTTTCTGTTAGCAAAAGGATGAATCATTTCATGAATGACATACTGGAAATCCTGCTCGATTGAAATGCCGTAGTAATTGTGTATAAGTGTAATTGGCATCATCGACAAGGATATGAGTAATATCATCTCTCCACTTATTCACCCAGGCTGCTCCGAGCTGTATCACCTTGTGGATACGCGTCCGCCGCATCATACTGATGTCGTCATTAGGATAGAAGTAAATTATCTTGCCACGCAGGAGTTGTTTGGACTCAGGATGGAGCTCAATGTTGTATGCTGGCTTCACGCTCCTCTCGTTCCTAAGCTGTCGTGGCACCACACCCATTTTTTGGTAGAATGGCATTTTTTCGAGCTCATTTATGTTGGGCAAAGACGTGACACGCTTCCTGTTGCTTTCTGCATTGCCGTCTGCCATGGACAATTGTCTGGCTTGTGGCTTAGTGACAAGTAGGCTCTGAGTCAGTTCTGCTCTTGAGGCTGAATCTGAGCGAGCAAGAGTCTTGGTCTCATCCCGCATGACTGCACGCCGCCGTATCGTGTGCGCTTCAAAATCCGCCTTCGCTTCTTTTGGCGTCGGTCCTAGGAAGCTGCTTGGCTGCCGTGAAAGTCTCGGTGCTCGCACATCAGCCATTGCACGCTCCATCTTGTCAACAATCTCATCGTTGTAGTTGGTTTCATCATCTGAAATGTCCAATAGCTTCTGCTCCTCAAAGTATGATTGCTTAGCTGCCAGCTCGGGGTCTATCATGATGTGATCTCCGGATAAATGCTAATGTTGGATAGAGACCGAGATACAGACCCGGTAGAAACAACGTTGCCATGCGCGCAGAGAATGCCCCTCAGTAACATCGCAGTTCTGCGTTGCTTATGTGAAGGAAAGGCAGCAGCGCGTTTAAAGTGAGACACGGAAGCGCGTTGGCACGTGGCACTTAAGCTCCGTTGAGCACTAGTTCCACAACTCACTTTCATCATTTGCAAAGTACCAATTGAGTCCAGAATACATCATACATCACAATGTTACAGCCACGGATATCGACGCCCGTAAGGCATGTACTTCTCAAATCTTCGGTTGTATGTCTGCGGTGCGAGACTCAATCCCCATTTCGTCCTCTCGCCCAACAAATCTTCACGCGAACACTCACCACCTCGCGCACGCCCAAACAAGCCGTTCCTGAGCCTTCAAAGCAAGCTCCTCAGCCGCCAATACCATCAAAAGAAGACGATGTCTTTGTCCCCAAACCTCTTGGCCGCCCAATCGGCTTTCCCGATCCACCTCGAGCGGGTGAAAATACAGGAAATGTCAAAGCAAAGAAGGACTATTCTGGCATGACAATGTCTCAACGCAATCTTGCCAAACGTGCCGACCTTGTGGAAAAATGGGGAACAAATTACTTCCGTGACTTCAAGAACATCCGCAAGTACCGATCTGGGAAGACATTCATGGCGAATCCGCGCGTATTCAAGAAGGAAGCTGCGCTGTACTTCCCGAATTTCCATGGCGAGACGCTGGCAGAGGCTGAGGCAGATACGACGGATGTTTTACAAGGGAAGGTCAGCGTGGTCAACGTGTATAGCTCACAGTGGGGCGAAACACAGGCGCGCACTTTCACAGGGAAGAAGGAGAATCCAGAGTTGCAGGAGATCTTGAAGGATAATGACGGAGTCGCGCAGGTGGTCGATATTAACATTGAGGAAAATAGTATGAAGGCATGGATCATAGCGCTGTTCAAGTGGCAATTGAAGGCTAAGAGGAGCCAAAAGGAGTGGGGGAGATACTTTGTTGTGCGGAAGGGAGTTAGCGAGAAGATTAGGGAGACAATTGGGTTGCTGAATGGAAGGGTTGGATACGTGTATGTTGTTGATGAGGAGTGCAGGATTCGATGGGCGGGCAGTGGGGATGCGGAGGGGACAGAAATGCAGGATATGAACAAGGGGTTCAGAAAGCTGGTGGAGACAAGGAAGGCTACTTCACAAGAACGTAGAAGGTAAGATGATGAGACACTCACAGGACCTGTAAGTATAGTTGTACATCATGAGGCACAAACGCCTGTCATTACGTAGGCATATATGCCTGGCACACACTGTGCGCAAAGAACCATGGATATCCGCGCCGCTCAAACGCCATTTGAAGTAAGTTTGTCCAATGATTACCAGAACCATAGGAGCATCAGAAAGCAGAATGCGATGAAACTTCCTAGTATGATCCCGTCTCTCCTCTTCTTTGACCCAATTCTGGCCATTAAGCTGTTAATACCCGGTACCTGACTAGCCGCGCCCACAATTCTCCTTTGAATACTAGCCAATGTTTCTCTCTGCATCCTGAAGTTCTCATTCACAGCATATGCCTGGCTCAGTACTGAGTCGGCTACGTTATGAGAGTTATCTATGCGACTTCGTTCGTCTAGCATGTAGTCTGCCTCCGGATTCGCGGAGCGGTATTGGTCGATGTCGTCCCTGACATTTGAGAGAAGATTCGCTCGATTGCGCGCATCGGCTATAGCGGACTTTATACGAGAGAGCTCACGGCGGTGGTCTGACAGAATCTCACGGTGACGAGCGAGATTATTCAGCTTTACAGCAGAGGAGGATGACTCCGCATCAAGCAGGCGCGATAGCTGATCCACAAGTGCTTCTCTTTTTTCAAGCAGTTCTTGAAGATTCGCCTCAGTCCGCAGCTCATCTTCGGATGGTTTTTGAGGTATGTTCGGCGCCGTCGCAAACTGTGAGTATGTGTGAAAGAGGGTCTCTGTCTACCGTCTCTTGTTAGCACTATACTCTCAAACTTAGACTGAACAAACCACTCACCTGTTGTTCGATAGCACGTGCTTGTTGACGCAGTTGCGCCCATCCTCCACCTGTGGAAGACATGACGCAAAGCAGGGAATCTGGAGAAGCTGCCGACAATTGATGAAGCCCTCCGTCGCCGAATACAGGTGTTAGGCAGAAGTTAGGCAGGAAGATAAAACAGACAGTCAGCGGGCGCTGGCGATAAGGAGGATAGCTACTGTTAATCTTTTATTAACCGAAAGCTTTGAGGTGTGCAATGATTGGCAGAAGCTTGAAGTATGTTAATGTGCAGTGTTGGTGTTCTGGCATCATAGCCGCGGTCGCACCCACAGTATTGCGCTAACCGTTTTAGGACTAAGCCGCTCCGACCTTTCGCCAAGGGCCACTGTGGGCGCTCGTCTCGCTCGAAATTCAACCTTTCAAGATTGACGACACGCGAGACCCCATCAACAACACCCGGTCATACTAACGGAACAGTCAAAATGGTATGTGGACGCTCTCAATTTTGGGATTCTATTTGGCACACGCATGACGAGAAAGGGAGGAAGAAAACGGTGGAGGGGCTGTGTAATTGCATCCTTCCATCAGGCGTATCTCAAATTTGCTGTCGCTGCATGTTGAATTGAAGTTCTTGCTAACATTATGCCACAGTCTCAGTCCAAGGTCGTACGTACACACTCGCTAGCATCGTTCGCATCGCTCGACCGCATACTCACAACCATCGCAGAAGACCGCCCAGCTCTGGAACAAGTCCAAGGATGAGCTTGCGACTCAGCTCGCCGACCTCAAGTCGTATGTCGCAACGTAGGAGCACAAAAAAATACAGGATGGAATGCTGACAGGCCGAAGGGAGTTGATCTCGCTCAGGACTGCCAAGGTTGCCGGAGGTTCATCCACCAAGCTCACCCGCATCCATGACGTCCGCAAGGGTATCGCTAAGGTCCTTACCGTCATCAACGCCAACCAGCGCGCCCAGCTGAGGCTCTTCTACAAGGGCAAGAAGTGCGTCTAGGCCGAAACTCTATTATATCGCAAACGCTCTAACAATGTCTAGGTACCTGCCCCTCGACCTTCGATCCAAGCAGACCCGTGCTATCCGCCGAAGACTCACCAAGCACGAGTCATCGCTCATCACCGAGAAGCAGAAGAAGAAGAACATCCACTTCCCTCAGCGCAAGTACGCCGTTAAGGCATAAATGTGCTTGAGTGGTGGTGTTTTCGTTTCTTCATTTGTCTATCACGAAGCATTGTATTGCCGAGGCTTTTCCAGCTAGCGACACACCAATGTACCCTTAGTCACCATCTACCGGGGGAGGGGGAGGTGTTGTGGCGGTTTAGGAATGGACGGTGCAATCTTCAACGGGAATGGGTTGGCGTCCATGTCAAGATCAATATGAATCAAAAAATTCAGACAATGAATGGAATGGTCTGTGACGAAGTATGACAGAACTCAATCGATGGGATATACCCGGAGCGTTCAAGCAAGTCTATGCTTGCAAACAACCATTGTGACTGCCTTGTCAACTTTCTTGATTTGGATATAACAGAGATCGATTGCGACTAGAACAGAGCAAACGAAGCAGATCTGCCAAGCATCTCAAACGCGCATGCTGTGGCTAAGCCATGCAGATA
Source organism: Leptosphaerulina australis (assembly GCA_026120165.1). Classification (NCBI taxonomy): domain Eukaryota; kingdom Fungi; phylum Ascomycota; class Dothideomycetes; order Pleosporales; family Didymellaceae; genus Leptosphaerulina; species Leptosphaerulina australis. The sequence goes on from JALRMI010000125.1 coordinate 40,238, forward strand.
GAAGCATCCATTCTCTTGCACGTTAACAAAAGCCGCCAATAAGGACATCGCAGCACTACACAAGAACACTAGAAAGGCGTCCCTGTCCCTCCTATGCAAGTTCATTCATTGCTCTTTGGGCAACACTGCAGAGCAATTGAATCAGAGCCCACTTGCACATTGTCAGTCGATCTATTGGCGATATCTAACCCTAGAATTGACTCGTTGTGCGTTCGAAATAATCATTTGCATCTACAGGAACGAGGTGCGGCTTGCAGCGTGTAATGCTAACCTGTATTTTCGGCATTTATTGCCCCTAGATCATTTTGCTATTACAATCTCAAATAGTCCACTCCTGGTATAACCCCAACTGCTCTTTCTTCACACCCACCATCTCTTCCCTCACGTCCACCGTTCCAACCCTGCCAATCTTTGGCCCCTCCACTTGCACATTATCAGCCTTATATTCGCTCAACTTCTGCTTCAGCGCGTCCAAAACAACTTCTTTATCCTCCACAAGCAGTACTATGGCATCAAACCCGCCCGCTCCAGGGACCACCCCACCAACTACACCCTTCAGCCCCGCACAGTAGTCCAACAACGCAGTCTGCTGCGGCGGCTCAATCGGTACTCCACTCTTCTCACCCATCTCCCTAATATGACTTCTATTTTCCTTAATAATGAGAGCCAATTTCGCGTATCTTCCCTCGCCCTCCTCTTTCTCTTCTGCGAGCCTTGTGAGCTCAGCAGCAAGTGCATCATTCCCCTTTTGCAGTCTCTGCCAGATGCCCTCAGCTTCTGTACTATTCTCTGCCCTCCACTTGAGGACCTGCTTGACCATGCCTGGCGTTTCAGATCCACAGTCAACATCACACATCACCAGCCTTAGGCCCTTGGGCATTTTGATCGCTGCTTTCGCAATTTCGGTGTCCCACGGCCCTTCGACCAACTCGCGGAGTTTTGAGCCGAAGCCCGGCTGGCCAGGCGCGGGTAGTGAAGAGAGGAGCACAGGTGAGAAACGCTTGTACAGGCAGGATCCAAAGACGGCGGATGCAATGTCGAAGCCTGAGCCAACTTTGCCCTGAGCGTGGGAGTGCGAGGCTTGGGCCAGGTTGTGGAGAATTGCCAAGCCGCGCTCGCTATTGATGTCGAAAAGGTCATTTGGTAAGTAGAAGCTGAGGACTGCAGCTGTGAAGGAAGTCACCAGCGCGGCAGAGGATCCTAGGCCAGTTTTGTGTGCATCTTTCAATGGCACGCCAAAGTCGAGGAAGCGCGAGGACGAGACTGAGGTGCCAGGGTTCGAGTAGTAGGCTTGGTCGGCAAGAATGCGAATCGAGGCTGGCGAGATGATACGGTTAGGAATGAGCATCCAGATGTAGGTCAAAGCGTAGGTAAGAGCAGTCTCGATGAAAGGATTGCGAGAGAGGGTTTGATCATGGCCGCTGTCGTGTGATTAGCCAGTATTTTGAAAGATTGAAAAATTGTATATTGGGATAAGGCCATGGAGAAGGGATACGATGGACAAGGTTGCTGATCTCAATGGGTCTTGGATAATCCAGAGTGGTTCCATGATAACAACACCATTCAAAACAATGATACAACGGTCAGATAGCGGCGACAGATGACGAAACGTGATTATGCATTTGAGTGCAAATGGGATGTTTATGTGAGGGTGACGGACAACAGGGACAGCGAAAAACATAGAACACGGTCTACGTTATCCAAACAAACCAGGAGGTACAGCAATGCCCATGTTCTGCCTCGCAACACTTTTACCTTGATAAATTCTGAACAGGTGTAGTTGATCCAGATAGACTAGGAGCCACCCGATTGGGATGGTGTAGGTAGAAACCGACGAACAAGTCAATTCGACGTTATGATACCAGATGAGTAGTAAAAGACAGCAAGAGACAACATTAAGTACTTACACGCTCAAAGTGTTCACACCAATACCAGCATCTGCCTCTTTCGCTCTGTAACCATACTCCCAGATGGCATCACGAAACTGCGGGCTTTTCACGACAATCTCACTGATTGAAACCCCAGATGTTGATTTTATAGGTTCGACAACACAATGGATTCTTGCATCGAGACCAAACACCAAGCCTGTGTAGTTGCGATCGAGCACAAGATAGCCCCCGGCAACTAGTACCTTTGCCGGACAAGAGACGGCGGTTGGAATAAACGGCGCCTTGGTGTGGGAGAGGGTGTTGGTGGCACTCATGTGGAAGTGAAATGTGGGTGCGATTGGATTTGTAAGGATATTGATTCGAGGAGGGATGTGCGCGGAACGAGGGGGGTTGATTGATGGTTGTGATGGTGATCTGTGCTAAGGGTGTAATTACAGACGAGTGCGCATAGCGAGGCACCTTGTGGGTCGCGCCTGCTGCCACGAAGCCGCAACGGTGCTGGAGATGCAGCCAGAGCAGAGGTGCAGCTGAAGGTTTTCATCATCATCACCGATCTGCATTCATCCATGTCACAATAACAACTACAACAGCAGCAACAACAACAACAACAACAACGACAACCTTTTACTGTCACGTGCGACATGATCGATTTGCAAGAGAACAATTCGAGACGTTTATCGCATTCCAATTTCTGATACCGACGCAGTGGATTTTGCAAATCAGGCGCCGTTTCCTTTCCTCTTGCGTTCGTAGCTGAGGCGGGGTGCAGCCGTGCAGTGCCGCTGTGCTGCCGTTGCTTTCTCGTCATCCAGACTGAGTCATCCAGGGCTCCTGGACGGACTCGGTGACATAGAAGATGCCGCCACCGACATCTTCCTGGGCACGGCTCCCGATTCGTCCGGAGGCTCTCTTAACATCCCCGTGACAGCACACTTTTGAGTGTTTTGAAGCTGAGCCACAGGCCCGCTTGACCGGACATGGTACAGCGTGCTACTGCACGAGAAAAGTTAGGGAGCTTAGCGCGTCGTCGCGTCGGCCTTTCTCACCCTCTCATGACGAGTACGATCTGTGTGCTCGAATCTTCGACTTCTGCCTGTGATTCCCGCTAAAAAGTTGCCTTCGTGGCTAGATATTACTCCCTCAGGTCTCAGTGAGCCCTTCCTTTATTCATTGCTTCTGTCCACCAATCAATTCGTCGTTGTCGACATACACGATACGGGTCGGTCTCAACCGAACACACACGCACACGCACACACACACACATACTCTCTCTCCTTCAAATCCCCTTCAAGCGCGTTTGTTTGGCGGTCACCGTCAAATGAACCTGCAACGTCGCCGGGCGATCTTGAGGATACCAGTAAGTTGTTCCACAATATCAGTGCTGTGCTATTGGTTCGACATTGAGGAATGCACACGAGCGATATATTGCTGCCTGGCCACCAAGACTTTGGAAACTTTCGCACGTGCTCTCAAAGTCGAAACCGCAGCTCCTCATCACTGACTGTCAATTGTGATTCATGTGCTGACGTCCTCAGTCTCGCCCTTCTCAGTCGAAGGGTTGCTCCATTTCCTAAATGGTCTTTAAGAGCTTCTCCCTCGCGCGTACGAGTCTTGCGAAAGGCTTCACCCACGGTTACGCCCAGTCCGTAGTCGCCGGTGTTTCCCAAAACAATCCTCTCGCCACTCTCCAGCACGACCGATATCGTAAAGGTGTCAAGAACCAGTATGCTTTCGCATCGAACTCGACCACGAGCGCCATAAAGGCGCTCGACACCGCACGTGCACATGAGCACCTCGACTCCGGACTCGCTGCTTACTATACAGCATGGCAAAAGACGCAAAAGGCAGAGGATAAGGAGTGGTCGCAGTACCAGTTCCGCAAGCTCATCGAATATGATCCTAAACTCGCATCGAAGGAAGCTCCTGAGGCGAAGGAGAAAGATGCTGCACTCGAAGAGGTATCAGAGCCCGCCCCTGCGCGAGCTGGCGTCAGTCGTGCATACAGCACCAGCCAGGTAGAGGACTTTAAGAAGGTCGTGGGTGATGAGCAAGCAGAAGAAATTGCGCTTGCCCAGGTCGATGAGGCGATTGCACAGGAGGCAGCAAAGATCAAGGCATTTAACCAGGCCATCAAAGAGGCGGAGACACAACTGTCACCAATCGAAGAGACACGGTCGGAAACGTCTGCGCAAGCCTCAGACACCCTCGGCAATTCGACTGCCCTAAACTACACACCGCCATCATCGCTTCTTCCTAGTCCTTTTGATGAGATCGAAGAGTACACAGCGCAGCTCGAGAAGCTTGCAGCGAACCGCAAGTATGCTGATATCCCAGCTGTCTTCGAGGCCATGCTCCTTGATGGAATCAAACCTTCCGTTGCCGCATACAATGCACTTCTGTCTGCTGCAATCAACCTGCCGCGCGCAAAGCATCAGGTTGTTCCTAAGGCTCTCGACGTCTACTCAGACATGCTCCGCCGGCGCGTCGCTCCTGACACAGCGACTTATACAGCCCTTATTGAACTGCTTTCCGTGCGATCACTGGAGGTCGTTTCGATGAGCCAGGTCTACGAAGAGAAGCGTCTTCGCTACGGCGGCCTAGAAGAGGGCGGTAAATTTATGCTACAGTCGAATGAAACCGATTACGCCATCCTCGCTGAAGACGGTTCGCTTTCCGTCGCGGTCAAGCTGTTCGATGCAGCCATCAAGGTCGAAGCAGGCCGCAATTTCTCTGAGAGGACATATAGACTGCTTGTCACGGCATGTGCCGAGGGCGAGCGCGTGGAAGACATGGTTCGAATCTACTCGCACATGGAGTCGCGTAGAGTGACACCAGCTGCAGATATGTTTGTGCCGATGATCCACGCCTTTGGCAAGTCTGGTGATCTGAGGAGCGCTGTTGAATGCTTTGATGAATACAAGGCCCTTGCAGTAGCGAACGACAGCGGCAATGTCCAGCTTGTCCGAAAGGATAAGGACGTCTATGCCGCTTTGATTAAAGCCTACGCCGTTTGCGACCGCATGGATGGTGGCCAGAAGTTCTTGGCCAAAGTCGAGGCTGCGCTTGCTACACCTGAAGATGTTGCTTCTCTCCGTGATATTGTCGGTCTGAAGGCTCTCTTGCCGACATGGCTGAAGAACGGCTCATTCCGTGAGGCATACATTCACGCTACCGAGTCCCTGAGCCCTCAAGCACAGCACATTGCCATGGCTGCTATATGCATCAAGGCTGCTGACCGCGATGTCATAGACGTTGCTACTGAAGCTTTCGACGCTCTTCCTGCAGAAGCCGATCTGGCCCGGCCAGCAATGGCCATGGGTGCTATGCACACTCGCAATGGAAACATTGAGGCTGCTGAGATCTTTTGGAGGATGCTTGAGCTCTCGCCTACTAAGCCAGACTTCATTGAGCCTACTGCTATGCACAGCATTGCTCTTATTGGTAGCGGTCAGGCTGAGCGTGGTCTCCGTCAGGGTCGCCAGATGTTTGATCGCATCCGCGACACACAGTCAAGCCCTCAGGCGAAGATGGAGGTGGTCGAGCACATCGACGAGGCCATTGAGGTTATGGGTCAGTTCATGATGAAGCGTGGCATTCTCCTTCCGCCGCGGGCCAGCATGGAGCTAATGTGGACGATGATTGAGAACGGTGGCCTAGTCACCCCAGTTGCTCACCATTTATTATCTGGAATGGGACCTGAGGCTATTGCTCAACTCAACTTCGACGACGTTACGCTTCTGATGCAGGTTCAGTCTGGAATAATCCTCCAGAGTGCGGAAGTTGATGCTGCTCACGCTGCTCGGTTCGCTCATCTCCTCGAGGTCATCGCCTCTACGGGAACGCCAGTCAATAAGACTACGTCAGGCCTTGTTGAGAAGGTCCTGAACAGCCTCGATCGAGGTGACCTCCAGCACCGATGGTACAACTATAAGCATCCGGCGCCTGAGGCGATATACTCTCCTGCTCCGTTTACTGTTTACCCTGCTCAGGTGCCAGTGACGCCAGCAGTGCCCACTTTCGAGGACCAGTACGACCCATATGCTGCATCCACTGATAACAAGGGCTCTGTGGCCATCACTGAACTGCTTGAGAAGACCCATGGCCGCACCGCTTCTCATCTCAATGAAGCATTGATGAGGTTCAAGAATATCCGCCGAGCTGGCCGCCACCCGCGGTTCTTTACTTACGCTAAACTCATTACTGCCGCTGCGAAGGAGGATCGTCTCAATCTGGCCCATGACATCCTCAATCTGGCGAAACAAGATGTGCCCCTCCTTCCCCAGTACCGTATCGTGCGTTATGGCTGGGTCACCATCCTAGACGCTATGGTCTCTGCTTGCCTCACCTGTGGTCAGCGCGATCTTGCTGGCCGATACCATCAGGATTTGCTCGACATGGGTGCCGCTCCTACCGCTAACACATTCGGTCTCTACATCACTACGCTCAAGGAGTCTACCAAAACCTTTGACGAAGCCACCGAGGCCGTCAAGATCTTCCTGCGCGCCAAGGCTGAAGGTGTTGAGCCATCATCTTTCCTCTACAACGCACTGATTGGCAAGCTTGGAAAGGCTCGTCGCATCGATGACTGCCTCTTCTACTTCTCTGAGATGCGCAGCCTCGGCATCCGGCCTACATCCGTTACTTACGGTACTATCGTCAATGCTCTCTGCCGCGTCAGTGACGAGAAGTTTGCCGAAGAGTTGTTCGAGGAAATGGAGAGTATGCCCAACTACAAGCCTCGCCCAGCCCCTTACCACAGCATGATGCAGTTCTTCCTCACCACTAAGCGCGACCGTAGCAAGGTCCTTGCCTACTACGAACGCATGCGTTCTAAGCGCATTGAGCCCACCACACATACTTACAAGCTGCTCATCGACACTTATGCCACTCTCGAGCCTATAGATATGAATGCCGCCGAGTCTGTGCTTGAGCAAGTCCGCACTGCCGGTGCCGTGCCAGAAGCAGTGCACTACTCTTCTCTGATCCATGCTAAGGGATGTGTCGCACACGACATGGAAGGAGCCCGCCGCCTCTTTGATACCGTCATTGCAGATGCTCGTATTCGCCCTCAGGCGTGCCTCTACCAGGCGCTCTTCGAGTCTATGGTTGCGAACCATCAGATTGCCGGTACCGAAGCCGTCCTCGCGGACATGCGCGACCGCCGTGTCGAGATGACACCATATATTGCCAACAGTCTTATTCATGGTTGGGCTCTTGTTCAGGATATTGAGAAAGCGAAAGCTATCTACGAGTCTGTACCTGAGTCGAAACGCGAACCTAGCACATACGAGGCAATGACCCGTGCTTACATGGCTGTCGAGGACCGTGCCGCTGCTATGGCTGTTGTCAACGAAGGCCTTTCTCGGGGATATCCAGCGGCAGTTGCTGGCAAGATCCTTGAGCTTGTCGGTGGTGGTAGGCAGTCTACTGAGGCTGTTGCTTGAGCACTCCCTCGAAATCGTTGAGTAAGCGTAGGGTGCCTGTCTTCACTTCTCTTTTGCTCCATTAGGTTCAGAACATATTCCTTTTATTCACCTTTCTATAACGGTCCGAAAAAAATTCTTCGAAATCGCCCCCCACCTTCCACGGTGTGGCTGGGTACCATAATGTCGTATTAGTCCGAATTACTTGTTTTTGCCGAGCGATGGCGTTTAACATTGGAGCGAGATACCTGAGTGGAGGGAAAAGGCGTACCAAAGGTTCGCGGTTGGCTTCATTGACAGCTGCTTCCTTGGACTGGCGCTTCACTGTACATGTTTGAAAGCGATGGTATGTCGTTGGGCATTAGCGTTTGCGCGAGTTTTCGTTAGCTGTAAAATACCCTGGATATACCACTCCTCTCTAGACGCGGTCGGTCGGGCAGTTGCATGGCATAGAGTATGGCCTATAGTAGGCATGGAATAAGAAAAGTTAAATCGCATTGCTTTCATAAGGAAAGTGACGACTTTGTGAGATCTAGATGCTGATCAATGCCACTGCAAAACATGAACTTATTCAATGGCTAGCTCTGTGAATGAGTAGACAACGAAAACTTTGAACGTACTCAGGTGCAATAAACAAAACTGCGATGAAATTTGCATACCTGTTTGTACTGTTGATCTACACAATCGACTAACAACTAGAGAAAGCATGTTCGCACAAACGAGTCCGATCCCATGTTTGATCTATCAACAAGATTGTTGATGCTTGGTAGACACTGCTGTTAGGTCCAAAAAAAATCTTGCGTTCCCTCTAAACTTTCATTGAGTATCGTTTAGTGACAGATAATACGCAAAAAATCCTGGGGTATCTGACCGAGTCAGACGAATGTTGATGAGGACGGGACTCGAACCCGCGCCACTTTCGTGACCAGGAAGCTTATTGCTAAGCAATGCTAAGGAGGAGAACCTTAACCTGGCGCCATAACCAACTCGGCCACCTCACCTGTTTTGATGAAAAGTATTCAATATTATTTATTAATATACTTATAAAATTTTGCTCCCTCGACCTGCTTTCTGATGCCTGATCCTCAGTGTATCTCCATCAAATTTTTACAAATGGAACAATACTAAACCTTCTGCATCCAGTTATGTACTAATAAGAAAGCGTGGTCTGCTAAGTTTTTTTATACTGTTTTATTGCCAAACTTTTCGTCTAAACATGTCCCACCTGATGTGCTTGCTAATGCATAAGGTACATGATATGTTAAAGTTTTACCAGACTATGACATCCTACCGGATTGGAATGGATTGGGTTTTTTTATTTAACATCTACAGGAGCCTATGGCTATATAAGACGAGATAGGTAACTCATCTAGTAAGGTGTAGGTGGTTTCAAGTGTGTTGGTCTATGAAAGTACAAGGACGTGTGGTCATCAGATATTTACGAAGTTGTCGGTACAAATAACGTGTTGTATCACCGAGCGGCCACCTATCACCGAGCGACCACCCCGAAATTACTAGTAAATTCATGAAATCCATAACCATTTATCTCAACAACAACAATGAAAACTCTTCTAAAATCCTCAGCATAGTATCGCATAAGTACTACTAAGTATGCGTTCAGACCCTACATGTGATGGCATCACGTATAACGTGTTGTATCACCGAGCGGCCACCCCAAAATTACTAGGAAATTTATGAAATCCACAACCAGTTATCTTAACAACAACAAAATGAAAGTATCCGAATTTCTCAGAAATGAGTTGCATCTGTATAAACACCATTATTTTAGAGCCTTAAATCACAAGCATTCAAAATGCTAGAGTTATTAAGAGATTATTGAAAATAAGCGCAGTTACACGCTATCTCAGCAAATGTTATAGCTATTGCCCTTCCGTCATATGTGCGCTAATCCTTTTGGGCCTAGCTGCATCTTGACAGTATACAACACTATGCTTTTCTACCATTCTAGACTAGGGAATATGATCTTTAGATATGAAAGTATTGCACTCTTAATGGCTTCTTTAAACCTATCGCATTGTGGTGCTTTGGAGCTGAGATAATATAGGTGTTTTGACGATCACGCGTATTGCGCGCACGGATACGGTAGCTGTACACTGTAAGAAAGTATGTTCGGCGACGTTCCAAGATAGGCAGGTAGTGCCCGCGAATGCGCTCTAGCCGTTCCAAGCTAATTGGGCGCAGCAATAGATGATAAAGTAAGTGACGGATGAGTTAACAATTTATTCCACTCCACCTCTGTCCAAAAAAGAAAAGACTAAGAAGATCAACCCAACACTTTCGTTTCACGGAAGCCCACCATGTCTTTGCGACGTAAGTCCTGCGACGCCTGCTTCAAGGGCCGTCGGAAATGCAATCGCGACTACCCCATATGCGCAACCTGCCGGAGGACCAAGAAGACTTGCCACTATGTTTATGCAACAAGCTCTCAAGACAGCTCACGTGATGACTCAGTATCTACAATATCGAAAGTTGGGCATCTTACGAGTAGCGGCTGCTTGGTAACCACGATGACTACCACCGGGGATCTCACAACGGGTCTCCCCGCTCCCACAAGCGCTGGCTCTCTTAGTTTCAGGAACGACCAAGCTAGCTTACTGCTAGAACACAGACACTCGGACGAAGGCATAGCATCCAGAAGTTATGGTAGCTTCACTGAACGGCAACGCGATTCTGCTACGGTGTTGTCATTGTCAACACTGCCAACATCGCCACCATTAAGCATACCGAGCTACATAGGCGGCCTCGGCGAATTGCAGCGGATAGAGGGCTCTACACGTAGCTGGCAGTGGGTTATCAGCGAGCTCAGGCGCTGCCCACGCGACTTCGCCACGCGTGGCGAGACGTTGTTCCTGCACAAAGAGCTGTACCGTAATTCGATGCCGCCATTTTCCGAACAGTGTTGGGTCTATCGGGAGTCTTTTGCCTATTGAACCAAAACAATCGCCAAGCTTTCTTTCAGGCTGTGGACGCTGAAGTCCTGGAACTACTCGAAACCCCTCCGCCGCTGGGTGCCGATGCAGACAAAGGCGGATACAGCAACAGCAGTGGGTCGTCCCTTCTGAACGAACTAATGCAGCTCCAGGCCCTTTTACTGTACCAGATGATGAGAATGTTCGATGGGGGACTCGAGCAACGTGCCTTAGTTGATATGCAGCATGGCTTGTTGACAACTCGGGCGTTGCGATTACTTGGCCGATCGCGAGCTGAGTCTGTAGAAAGCCAGCATGCGGCGGACGACTGGCACATCTGGATTGTTGCTGAGAGTATTCGTCGCACCACCATAGTCGTCTATATGTTTTACGCCATGCACTCAATGGCGATGCATGGCCTCTGCGCCGATTTTGCCACTCTCGCAAAACTTCCTGTGTCAACAGCACCAGAGGCATGGCTGTCAGAAGCTGCTTACTCGATGCAATGCTGGAGCGGTGACACGCAGCGGACATTACCGTACGAGGCTTATACGCAGGCTTGGTTGGTATCGCCACAGAGAATGTTGCATTCGTTCGAGAAATTCCTCATCATTCCCTGTAAAGGATTTGAAGCCATTTTTGCATATAATGGTCAGGTATTCTAGCCGTATTTCACCACTATATATTCGTAGACTACGATCTCTAAGACATAAAGAGGTGCTGTAGAGGACCTCTGTAGGGTTGCAAGACGTAGGAAGAGCTCTAAAAATGTCTACTTTACGAACGGATATGCGGAAGACAAGGAAATTCTTTTAAAAATTTACAGTAACAGGCTGGCACAGACGTATTTATCCCTGCGCTAAGCAACTGCTAGCTAACACACTCTACAAGGGCACACGGGTGCAATGGTACTAAAAGATGAATGCAGAAGCGATAGGGGGTACAAAAAGCCTACAGAGACATGCAATTACCTCAAGTTGAAAATAGACTCAAAGCTGGCTAGAGGGAGCACATGACGATGTGATTATGCAGAAGACTACAAGACAGTAACTGCGTTCTGCTACCTTAGCGATGCATCAATAAAATAACCGAAAAGGCATAGGAGAGACACAACAGAGAGTATGCAAAAGACAGCATCTGCACAGACAGCAGCGGCATCGATGGAGACATAGGCTTTGCGTCAGTATGCCCGCTAATGCTGCAGACACGATTTGTATACAGAGGTCTAGACATTAGCCTGGCGCTATAGAATGCATAAGAGTATGCCAAATTAGATTGCAGCCTCATGAACATAAACCTCCGTTGCGAAAACTGAGCGATCAATACAACCATACACGTTTCGGGGCAAGAACCATCTAGGGGACGCAACTCCGTGCTCTGACTAAACGCACTCGAGTGTTAGGTAGAGACACACGAGAAGCTGACTGTTCCGATTCTTCAAGTATTGACATTAAAACGCATTGGGATAGGAAACTCGGAAACTCATAATGTCAATCCTCTTTAAATATATCCTTTAGTTATCTCACCAATCTATATGCAAATAAATATTTAGTTAAAGTGCTTCGTTTCGTGAAACGCCTCAGCAATTCCAACCAAGCCTTCAACACCAAGATCTTCTTTTGATAACACGTCTTCATCGACACTGCTAAACGCCTTGTCATTCATGAACTCGAAGTAAGAGTGAGTGACATCCATCAGCTCACCCCATACCCCCCAAAGCTGCAAGTAGTCTTGTTTAGAAACGTGCACACATTGCACCTTGATGCCTTGCATTGTGCCATAAGTCTGCACCATATCTCCATAGATCAGCTGCTCAGTGAAGCCTGCCACAGCCTTGGCTGGCAAAGTCTTCTCCGGGTGGTCGAGCGTTGCTCTGACGAACAATCCTACATTCGTCTTCTCTTGACCAAGCAGCGGTATCTTAATCGATGGCGGCACACCCAGCATCTGGATGTAAGCCCTGCTGCCATCCGCAGTGTGTACTTCGCTGGGCTTATACCATGGGTAATTCATGTTACTCGCATACCACGCAACCCACAGGAAGGTGGTTTTTTGCAGCAGCTCCGGTTTCGTCTTGATGTGGTCGTCTACCCGGTTTTTGCTCTCGTAGTAAGGGACTACAATTTTGCCGCTGGTGTTCTTCCGTGAATTCGGCAGTGTCGACCACACGTAGTGAACCAGAGACTCAGTCGCGGCCGCAGCATTGGCGACATTAATGCCCTGTTGGGTCTCGATCTCCATTGACCTCTCAATGCCTAAGGCCGGAACTGATTCGAAGAAGTTGGTCACTGCAAAAATTGCGTAGCTGCCCTCGAAGGCTGCTCGAAGAGAATCGACATCGTTGGTGTCAGCCTCAACAACCTCGACACCGCATGCTACTAGAGCCTTAGCGGCAGCCTTATTAGCGTTGCGTGTGACTCCCCGAATGGTGTATTGGGGGTCCTTTAGAAGCGCTTGGATGACTGAGCCGCCTTGTACACCAGTAGCCCCAACAACGGTGACGAGCTTGGACATAATGTCAAGAAATGGCAGAATTTGATCTTCAGATGTCTGGAAATCTGGAGTTCGGATGTGAGGAGGGAGTATTCGCTTGCTGGCCGTTTACTTTGTTCTGCGTCTTGCTGGTCGCTCGCACATATATGTCAAGTTGCGTTGCCCCATACTGCGGGCAGCAGATGACTAGGGGACGACAGGACGGTCCGCACTGATTTCAAATTCATGCCAATAGAAACCTCAAGTCCGCAATAATGCAAAGAATCGGGTAAAACTAGGGCTGAGATGCGGTGCTTTGTTATCAAGACCGCAGTGCGCATTGTGAAAGTGGTGATGGAGCGGTCAAAAGTGGACCACCGCAAATGTCAGCACCGCAGTGTCTGTGCACGGCTTACCTGACCTTAGACCTACATTTACACACTAAACTACTTGTGTCTGAAATTCTCAGCAAGTCTACCTAAATCGGTTAGTCATGTCAGTGAAGAAGTCAGGCTTGTGGATACCTAAAACAGGAGTATGCGAGACTGCATCCTGGAGATGGGACCTTGAAAATGGCGGATGGCGCGGGAGAACTTGTTTTCAACGTCCTTATGGTCGTATGTGATAATGTGGCGAGTTATACAAAATAACATCATAGTACAAAAGATACAATATCTTCTCGTCTAGTCAATAAAGCTGCCCTTAATCTCCCCATGGACGGCGGGCAGACACCAGACTACTGAAAGTGATGACCTCCGATAAGCTCATAAGACTCCGTAAACAGGTATTTGATGATGAAAAGGCGCGTTATCCTGATTATGCTTTGGGCGCTTCATTGAGCCATAGACGAATCTAAAAGCTGCATTGGCCGCCAGCAATAACACCAAATATATGCTGGAGCTCAACGAACGCAAACCCCAACAGCGGCCTTGATCAATTGCGTAGCTCTAGGACTGAATTTATTTCTTGTACACCAAAGGTTTGTAAACAGAGAGGCCTTACCAGACCACGTAACGCGTAACTAAATGCATCCTGTGTCTAGGTAGCTTCATCCTTGCACTTCGTTACAGGGGTATCCATACGTACAATAGCATAGTTGCTATCTGTGTACCCGCCTGTGAAGTGGGGAGGTATCTTGGACGCTGTTAATCGACTATGTCGCAGAACGCGAGTTCATGGTGGCGCAAAGGTGTAAGCTAAGCGTAGAGCGTGAAGGTTGTATTAATCAGGAAAGAGCAGATTGTATTGTGCCGCGAACCTCCTATGTACACTGCGGTACAAAATCGGGTAAAATACACCTTTTCTTGACGGGTAATTTACACAGAAGAAAGACCGCCACAAAGACAGAATGTAGGGTGTAGTTTTACACAGCATATGGTGTATATTTACATTTTCAAGATTTTGCAAAGATCACAGTTAAAGCCTGTTATACAGAGTTGTCAACAATCAATTAAGTGGGACTCGGAAGGCTCGGATTGAATTAATTGATTACCTGTATAGGCTTAGCAATTACCCATATAAGTTTAACCTCTTCCTTATTCGGTAAGCGCGTGAAATCAAAAGGCGGATTGAATTGATTGTTGACAACTCTGCTGTTATAAAGGTCTGAGATGCATTGTATAGTGGGCTACGACTAATTTAATATCAGCAAGTCAATGCCAGATCTTGGCTGATACCTGATAAGCCTAGGAAGGGAGACTTAGTAACGGACGCGTCTCTGCGACAGTAGGCTTAGGTGGCCCCAACGAGATCTACAGTAAGCTTCAGAGAGACTCAGGTCATGAGGATATCGTATCCATCAATATACGTGGTCGTGGTAGATTTTCCTTCGCACTCACTGGCTTTGACTTTCATATCTGACTATCCTGGCCTTTTGCAATAATTCCGCTAGATGTATGAACAGATATCGCCGTCTTCAAGTATGACAGTATGAGTGGGCGTCAGTCTATCTGGCGTGGATTTGCTACTCTCTGAAAACAGCATTAGCCTCTCCGCTTTTGTATAATATTGCTGTTGCAAACCTCTTCACTGTTTCGAGGGAGCGCTCCGACGACCATCAAGCTTGCAGGGGAACTAATTTGAGGGCCAAGTCAGTGTAGCAAAGGGATATGCTAGAATTTATACCCAGATTCTCTTGCACAATCATATCGTCCCCTAACCCAGGTCCGACAAGCAGACACAGCAAATAGTATGCCTGTGAATGCCACGCAGTCATCCAGCACAGCAGCCCAGATACACGGGCTGAACAGCATAGCCCGCTGTGTCTTGAAGGAATTTCTGTCCAATTTGGGTAGGACTGCCAACACCATAGTGTTTGCTGATTGCCTGACGCATCTTGTTTTTCTTCCTTGGTGTGCCAATAAAGATGTCAAACATTTCTAGTGCTTTCATATGAAGGCGCCCATGTCCCTATTCATCTCTTACTCTTGTAAGTATCATGTTATGTATCCAATCTGCCATTTCTAGTTGATCATCTTAACCTAAGCTATGGTCTATGTTGTTGTGTGGAGCGGCGTCGCTGTTCCCTGCGTCCGAGCCACTTGAATTACTGTCGGGATCGTTTGAGATTGGTTCTATTCCACTTGCTTGTGTAAAATCAGCCTCGACCTCAATTAATTAGATACCGTGTTCACGGAAAGCTGTTTTTGTTTCTTTCTTTGCCTCCTAGGAATGGAGTGTCACAAACTCCTGGGAAGTGGTAATCGCCGTTCAAACTACACCTGATGTTATGTGTCGTGGTGAAAGTTATCTATGATTGAATACTGTAGCTGAGGCAAAGCATCCCCATTTTAAGAGTCGAAGCATCCTTGGCTTGGTGGTTTGAATACTACTGGGGAAGAACTTGACCCTATCGTCCCAGTGACAAATACTTCGTAATTACTCTTGACCTATAAATGACGTAGAACAATCTATTTTGGTTGGCTTTCTGTACATTCTAATCCAATGAAAGCCTGTTACAGAGATAGAGTTTCGCTTTCTTCGTGTAGAGGGCAGTGCGTGGTGACGTCAGGAACGGTCGTTGTGATTGGCTACAGTTGCATCAAAACACTACAAGCTGACCTCTGTGCTAGAGCTGGTTGACAATGATGCAACTGGAACTCGACCAAGTCAATGGCAACGCGAACCCCCTAGAAAGGCAAATTCTCTTCGGAAAAAGTCGAAAGAGAAACAAAAAGTACCTAAACCTTTCGCCCTGATGAAGCTGAGCAGGCTCAGTCAACTTGTTAAGCCTAGTGATTCTGGTGGGCTTAGTGAGCTTGAATGAAGAGCTTCCCCAGAAAGCATCAAATATCTACAGTAAGAACAGTGCGCAAACGTCCTGCATGCATTCAAAGATGTATTTCTATACAGTTCCCATGTAACAGCTCCCATTAACTCGAATTATCTCGATGAATTGTATTGACATCTTGAGGAGATGTAAATTACACCATATTTCAGTGTAAATCCGTACCGGTCCTATGTAAACTGCTGAGTTTACCTGCCCACGCTGTGTAAATTTACACAGGGCTGGTACTGCAGTGCGCCTATTAGCCTGCCAGTTGTAGATTCAGATTTTCAAGGTTATCCTTCTCTATGTTTGTCGTAACCGTATGTTTATGTGCCACAGAGTGTCGCTTTCGTGATCCTCGTGATATCTAATCCAGCCACGAAACAACAGATCGGATTGTGCCATGTCAGATTGTACTGTGATGACAGTATGGTACACAGTGATCCCAGCAGTTGCAGCACTTAACTTCGACAATGTTTTGACTTCCTCACTATTTATTCCAAAGTTCACACTTCTATCGCATCCGAAACACTACACTTGACCTCAACTCCTTTCGATCCCATTTTTTTTGCACCGGCTTCTCCCACTAGCTTTTTCACACAATACACATACAACTTTCCGCATAAAAGATCTAGTAGTATGGCCTCTAACACAATGTGTGTTACTATTCCCACCACATCCAGCTTGTTCACAACCATAACTCAAGACCGCCTGGTTTTTTCTCGAGCCCGACACATGAATACAAGCCATAATCCCACCCCAAATTCTCTCAAGGTGTGCGCGTTAAGATCACCGCTTGCCTTTCTTCCTCGTTGTGCCTGAATGTAGCTGATATCCTCTATTTCAAGCCAAGCCCGTACGATGGAATATGGACTGCTGTCTTCAAAAAAAAAAAAAGACTGACTAGAAGTCACCAGCGCATCTGAGGCAACTGTTAGATTTCTATGCAAACATAGTAGTAAAGTTCTATACGTTTGACCAATAGTTGATTTTCGTTGTTGTGGTTTTCTCTTGTCTATTTACATGAGTTGTAAAGAAACCGCAGTATATGACTTGCAGTCTCATACATCTCGTGGTAGAAGGGGCCTCATCATTTTATGAAAGAACATTCAAGAATGACAAGTGGTGCTCTTCTCTGAATAACCGTCGCATCTTCCCTTCTCATCTCACAGTAGCAAACTTCGATTAACAGCGCGAGAGGTTTCGTGTTACGTGTACATAAACGGACATGCTGAGGCCTTGACCCAAATTTGAAAGTAATAGCCGAACTTTGAAGACTAACAAGAGGGGGACGAGTAACTGCATTACTGTTAAAAATGCTAGCACCACTAGTCGTAGTATGACTACCTAGTGGAGAGCTCTGCCGAGTTATAGCGGTAGTGGTAGTACAAGTTGGTATAGTGTTGACTAAGGAGCTATTCACAAGTGCTGAGTCTGTGTTTACATACAGCTGCGTCCAAGCTCCCCCACGGGTGCACCTGCACGAATCATGCGAATACTCCTTCCTCCTGATACCACCAAGTCACTTACGGACTGTATTCACAACAATTACGATAATTCGTCGTATATTTAGATAGACATCGGATTGGATTACTTCGATGAGTTCATTTTGCATATCTTTCAAGACAGGTCGCTAGATAAGAGGATACTTATTGACCAAGTTCAGTTCTGTCTTGAAGTTCATTGTGAACAAACCTAGGAAAGTTGACAGCGTCAGCTGACTTATCCCACCTTCACCCAGACCAAAGGTCTAATGCAATGCTAACGTTATAGGGTTAATACATGGTACAAAAATACACTATATTGCTAGTCACTGGTTGTGCTTGTGTTTATGCTTACCAGACTTTCCTCAAGCGTACACTAAATCACCAACTGCTCACTCTACTCCCCACTGTTCTAAGGCCATTAAAAGGACTCAAGAGTAGGGTGGCCAGCTTTTAACACTCGCTGGCACTGTTGTACACATTGCCTCATTAAGACTGTAGCCTCTGTACTCCGACCTTGCGCTTTCCACGGAAGAGCTAGGTTGGCCACCATAGTCAGCGTTGAAGGATGATCTGCTTCGAGCTTCGTCTTGCTCGTCTCCGTCACCTGCATAAACAGCTTCTCGGCATCCTTCCAACGGCCCCCAAGTATGTATGCCGATCCTACCATTGTCATACTGGAGAAGGTATCCCCATGTTCTTGCCCTAGCACCTTTTCCCCCGCTTTCATTGACTCCATAGCCAGTAGCGTAGCGTCAGTAGTATTACCCGCTTCCACTTTCTCACATAACGCAGCCGTAGTGTCGAGTTTCCACCCGTACAGTACTCTATTCCATCTTTATAGTACCGTATTACGGCCTGTTAGATGTGCTGATATTATGGGCGAAAACGGTGAAGGTAGATATAGTAGCTTCGAGTTAAAGCATTGTCTAGGAACTTACAACATTCAGAGTAGTTATATCGGCGGTCCCAGCTAGCAAGGCGGTTCTCACCTTACAATTTTAATGAACATTTGCTTTAAACGATCGGTCTTTTACTTTGTGAGAATACAGATTAGTTGCTACGCAACCTCTCTTCGGTTACATTTACGAACCGTCAAAATATGCTCAGTGAGGCCCAAAGTCTTCTTTGTGTATTTATATGTCACTTAGTTATGCTTCCGGAAGTCACAGACTCTGATCTTCTCGCCAAAACAGGATGACGACACGAGCCGGACCAGTACAAGGGGACTGAAGCCTACAACGCACCGCCATCCCACCTATACTTTCCGGTTAGGGTCGCGTTGTAGCCTTTGGGTGCTAACAATATATGGTTGGGAGATGTGATTTGATGTGATTTACTTTGCTCTACAAGTGACGGTGCCTGTTTGAGCCTGTTCTGATGCTTCTTCCATCGATACTGCAATCAGCATACAGTATTCCTAGGTTATGAATGCATGTATCCATCTGACCACAATCAGCAGTTTTGTTCCGAGTCAATGCTACCATGCATATACACAGTATATGCCATGACATTGCTCTCGTGTGTCCCTACTCTTGAGGCACGATGTGATATTCCATGTTCCACCTCAGTCTACTTCTTTTGCGACATCTCTCTATTCACCAGTCTGTTGGTGCACAAATTCACTAGGCCAAGTATGCTCACGATGGATTCAGCCCTCTGTCATCCTCACTCATCAGTTTTGTCAAGTGTTGAAAACTATAGTCACCGGGGTCTCGCTCCTGTCAATAAAAATGCTCACAGCCCTAGAAACTTCAAGCTCATATCGTCCCCTGCGAGTCAAACCAAGATACACAGATGCTTGAGAAGAATCTGTAATTGACAATTGAAGCGGACCAAATACCTGAGATGGTGGTTCAGATAACAAACTTCTGATGCTGAAACATGATCAATGACTCTCTACAGTTCTCATCTTGAGCCGTACAATCTACTAAATGATTACACTGATCATGGACGGTAACGATGCCAGATGAATTTAATGCGGCCTTCTTGGGATGAGGTGGTCGAACAGCAGCCAAAGCTCAAGGTCCAACAACAAAAATCATGCAGAGCCTCAGCTCAATCCATCTGGGTCCAGAATTCATTGTTCACAGCTGGTGAGCAGAAAAGCACTTTCTCTCGGCCGCGGGAATGATGTTTTGGCCAAGCTACTGGCCGGTTTCATTGCTGTTTTCTGTGATTGAGCCCCTCACTAGGGCCATCACCCCACTCAAAACGTCACTAAAGCTTCTGGAGGGGTCGTGCATTCGCGGCGCTCAACAACAAATACTCAGCCTAGGCCCACGCATTGCTCTTCACAACATTGAACTGCTTGTCGTAAGTGAATCTCTGCTTAAAGTCCTCGTATTTGAAGCTGCTCTCTTATTTTTTTGCTCGAGAACGCTGAAGATTCCAGGTGTGCAAAACGTCTGCTGACCCCGCTGTCACTATAGTACTCACACCACAATCATCATGTCTCTTTCTAACAAGCTCTCCATCGGTGATGTCGACCTCAAGGGCAAGCGTGTCTTGATCCGCGTATGTGAACATTAATATCATTGCTCAATGCCAGGCCAATTACTAAAAAGCTGTTCTACAGGTCGACTTCAACGTCCCCCTCGATTCCAACAAGAACATCACCAACAACCAGCGCATTGTTGGCGCTCTCCCCACCATCAAGTATGCTGTCGAAAACGGAGCTAAGGCTGTCATCCTTATGTCTCACCTCGGCCGCCCGGATGGCAAGCCGAACCCGAAGTACAGTCTCAAGCCGGTTGTTCCCGAGCTCGAGAAGTTGCTCGGCAAGAGCGTGACTTTCACAGACGACTGTGTCGGCAAGCAGGTTGAGGATACCGTGAACAACGCCAAGGACGGACAGGTTATTCTGCTTGAGAACCTACGCTTCCACGCCGAGGAAGAGGGCAGCTACAAGGATGACGAGGGCAAGAAGCAGAAGGTTGACAAGGAGAAGGTAGCTGAGTTCCGCAAGGGCTTGACAGCTCTTGGCGATGTCTACATCAGTAAGTACTGCTCCTTCCAACATCGGATTTTTTAGGCTAATTTCATCTAGACGATGCCTTCGGTACCGCCCACCGCGCTCACAGCTCCATGGTCGGTGTCGACCTGCCCCAGAAGGCCTCTGGTTTCCTCGTCAAGAAGGAATTGGACTACTTCGCCCAGGCGCTTGAGGAGCCCAAGAGGCCTTTCCTCGCCATCCTTGGTGGTGCTAAGGTCTCCGATAAGATCCAGCTCATTGACAACCTGCTCGGCAAGGTCAACAGCTTGATTATCTGCGGTGGCATGTCTTTCACCTTCAAGAAAACCCTCGAGGGGGTCAAGATTGGTGACAGCTTGTTTGATGAGGCCGGCAGCAAGACCGTCAAGGATCTTGTTGAGAAGGCCAAGAAGAACAACGTCAAGATCGTCCTTCCTGTTGACTACATCACTGCTGATAAGTTCTCCGCGGACGCAGAAGTGGGATACGCCGAGGACAAGGACGGCATTCCGGACGGCTGGATGGGTCTTGACTGCGGAGAGAAGTCGGTAAAGCTCTACAAGGAGGCCATCGGCGAGGCCCAGACCATCCTCTGGAACGGCCCTGCTGGTGTCTTTGAGTTTGACAAGTTTGCTACCGGCACAAAGGCCACACTCGATGCCGCTGTCGAGGCTGCGCAGAGCGGCAAGATCGTCATCATCGGTGGAGGAGATACAGCCACAGTTGCTGCCAAGTACGGTGTAGAGGACAAGCTCTCTCACGTCTCGACTGGCGGTGGTGCGTCGCTCGAGCTGCTCGAGGGCAAGGACCTGCCTGGTGTGTCTGCTCTGTCAAGTAAGTAAATCACTTGCAGCAGAAGACCAAAACTCAAAACCGGAAGGTATATCTCCGAAGTTATGATTGACGTAATTTAATTTGTTTCCATCCCAAGACAGTTTGATTGTCTGCTGTTTACCTCCAGATCGTGCTCCGTGATTGTGATGCTCGTGATGGTGGGCAGGTTTGATGCATTTGCCTTCTAACTGCCTACTGAACCGCAGCTTCTGGCCAGTTCATGCGCGCTCGACCCGTACCTGGCGGCTTATTGTTCGTCTCATCGTCCAGGCTGCGTAGTTCATTTGCCCAACTTCTTCAGCTCTTCCCTACTCATCGTTAGCCCTCATTCTCTTTTCGCTTTTTTTATTGTCCTGCACTAACCTCAACTGATTAGCAAACTCCTCGCTTGTGTCATCGTCGTCCCAGCTCTCTTCCCAAAGATGTGTCTTGTCGCCATGAGTTTGTGTATCCTCCTCGCCCCAATCTACGCTTCGTGTCAGCACCGACCATCTTTACGTTCTCAGTCTATATAGTGGCGTACCCTCGACAGGAAAGTCCTCGAACTCGTCATCTTCCTCAAGCTGAGGCGCGGGCTTCGCGGAGGCGGCGGCTGGTTGGCCATTCAGTGCATCGTTCACGACGGCTTTTGTTGTAGAAGCGCCTCCTTGTGCAGCACCAGACATCCTGAAGGTATTGTGCGGTAGATTAAAGTTCGGTGGGTGTCAAATGGCGGTCGAGATGATTGATTACTACTGTGGTTGTGAGATGGCGATTGCCGTTTCACAAGCTATACGGCTCGAAAGACCATGGTCACGTGCACGTGGGGTATTACATCGTTCCTGCACTTTCCTGCAGATCATACAAACTCGCTAGACCTTGGCTTTAACAGACTATAATTGCCTTATTACCGCTTGAACTATGTTCGTAGTGCGCCCTCGTGCTCGCATGTTCGATATCGTTTGAGAGGCGCCGCGGGATTTCATGACGTCGTCAGCTTCGCCCGTCAGCTCCGCTTTTGCCATATGCGCTTTACGGTTGGAGCGCAGCTCTCTAGTCCCGCTCCATCTTGACCGGAGTTTTGATTATACGCGTTTACTCTTACCTCCGTTTCCTTTTCTCTTCTATCCTTATTCTCCTTCTTGTGCCTTACTTTTGTGCAAAATCTCTGTTCAATATCTAGACATTCACAATGGTACTAGGATGGCTTGGTGTCAAGGCCAAGGCGCCTGTACATACCAGAAGTCTGACCGCTATCGATGAGCTTGCTCAGAGTGCGTATGAGATGATTTATCGGGGGTGAGACACTGACGTATGACAGTTCAGGATGCCATGAGCGGTAAAAGTTCCGCAACCTGAGACTCTGAATCCAAACTGATGGCACGCGAGCAGCTGTCACCCATATCATGGCCGATGATATCGATAGCGCAGAAGAGTTCCTTCGAAAGGGTCACTCACCTTTTCACCAGGTGCATACCGCCCATATAAGCCATCCATGAGGGGATATCCGGGCTCACAATCACATAGCTAGGAGTCGGTGTTTGCATGTTCATGCGGGCAACCTTGGGTTTCGAGCAGGATGTCATGCGCGAAGGTCTGGATCTTCTCCTGGATAAACCCTAGAGAGTGGGATGCTGACTGAAGATAGCAAACGATATGCTTTACACTGCAGAAAACGGCGCGTACGAGAGCCAGCGGAGAGTCGCCAAAGACACTAACTCGTTTCGCTCAAACATATACCCTCCAGGAACTGAATATGCCGTTTGCCAAGCAGAAGCCCAGTTGATGAGTGCTGTCGTTGGTGTTTTGAATGAAAGTCTAACCGAGGCTATCAAGAGTTTCTATAAGTTACGGAAAGCTTATATCACACTGGAAGGAGTGATGGAAGCCGAGAGAACCTTCTTACGGGCGAAAAGCACAAGCAGCTTGAGCTCAACAAGCTCACACACCTCTGTGAAAACACCATCAGTTCGGTCTACGGGTGGTAGCACGCTCAAGAGGACGCTTTCTCAGACACCTTCGGTCCACAAGTCAGCGAAATCCTCGACAACCAGCTTGAAACAAATCGGAACACTGCAGAATCTTGAAGACGTAAAGACTCAAGGTGATAGGGGCGGCGATGTTGAATTCGAATTCGTCAATGCTGAACAAGAACGAGACGTCGCAACACCTATGGAACATGGAGGTCACTCGAGTTTACCTGTTGATCAAGGAGGTTCCTTAACGGCGGGCGATGCGCATAAACAGGTGAATGTTGATGCAAATCCTGCACCGGGCCCACCCGCCGGAAACCCACAGAATAGCTCCATTCCAGATGCGATTGCAGACTTTGAGAATCTGGTGTTGAAGGATGATAATGGTGAGGCCAGTGTATCAGAGTTCACCGATCACCCGATAGATGAGTTCATTATTTCTGGAGCTAGCTTCTGCTTCGGTATTCTGTTGCTGATTGTTTCAATGGTCCCGCCATCCTTTGCAACTGTGCTCAAGGTCATTGGCTTCAAAGGAGACAAAGATCGTGGTTTGCGGATGCTTTGGCAGGCAACAAAGTTCAACAACATTCATGGAGCCATGGCAGGCGTTGTGCTGATGGGCTACTTCAACGGTTTTGTTGGATTCTGCGACATCATCCCGCGGACCGGCGAGGGCGCGTATCCGGAAAGAAAGTGCAAAGCATTGATGGCAGAAATGCGGAGAAGGTACCCAAAGAGCCATCTCTGGTTGCTTGAAGAGGCTCGCATGATGTCTAGAGAGAAAGAATTGGAGAGATCTGTCCAATTTTTGGAAGACATTGGCAAGTCTCCATTCAAGCAGCTTGAGGCACTAAGCTGGTTCGAGCGCTCTCTGGACCTAATGTACATGCACAACTACCAGAAGACCAGTGCTGCGTTCCAGACTTGCATCACATTGAACAACTGGAGCCACGGACTGTACCACTACATCTGTGGAGCTTCCTATGTTGAACTCTACCGACGAGCGAAGGTGACAGACCCAAAGGCCGCACAGGAGTATGCAAATCAGGCAAACGAGTACTTCAAGCAGGTCATCCCCAATATCGGTAAGAAGAAATTCATGGGCCGCCAGCTTCCTTTTGATACCTTCGTCAACCGCAAGATCTCGAGATGGGAAGCACGCGCTAAAGAGTGGAACTGCCCGTTTATCGACGCGATCGGCGTCTCGCCTATCGAAGAAATGATTTACTTCTGGAATGGCTATAAGCGCATGCGTCCCGACCATTTGCAAGTGTCTCTAGAAAACCTTGCTTGGAGCGAGTCATCTGCGAACCCTTACTGGGCAAAGGAAGACTTAAACGAGAAGACTATTCTCGCTACTCTCCGTGCAGTGACGCTACGTACCCTGGGCCAAACGGCTAAAGCCAAAGAAATACTGCAGAAGGAAGTCATCGCTCATGATGCTACAGCGTTCGCGGGTGCTTTGAAGGACGACTGGATGCCACCAGTTGCGAGATACGAGATGGCGGCCGCCATGTGGGCTGATGCTGATGCAGACGGCAATCCGCAAGCACACCAGGATGAATTGGCGCAGTGCAAGACGTGGCTTGAAGCTGCGGGCAGCTGGGGTGGATATGTTCTGGATGCCAGGTATGCCAATGATCCTCACATGGTGAACAAAGCGCTAATAATAAACTCAGAATTGGCATGAAAATCACAACAGGCAAGGGAACTCTGAGGAGGCTCGGTGTCATGATCTAGACTTTTTGTAACTATAGATATATCGGCGAATTGAATATTTACAGTGCCCGATTTTAGTTCGGTCCAACTTCTGTTCAAACCACCTCGCCGACTTTGCCTCCTAGATTCTAATCCTACCCTAACCCTTTCAAATGCAGACCAAATTTGAAGATTAATATCTTAAATTGTTCGTAAAATATCAATATTTCGTCTGGTAGCCATGCGCTTTCTCCACTGCAGCTAAACGACGAGGCATACTATAGATAAGCTTGCGAATGAGTTAATCTGGTATGGTCAACCATACCTCTTTCAATGCCTCACAGAACTGATCCCAATCCTCCTGAGCCTCACCTACCGTGCTGAAATTTGGGTAGGTCTTATGCATAGTTCTTTTCAAGGCCCACCACATGTGTTCAATAGGGTTGAGGTCTGGTGAATAGGGGGGTGTTCGATCACCCAGATCCCGTGACGCTCTAAATACTCCCTGGTCATTCTGGACGTATGAACACGAGCATTATCTTGCATGAACCGCTCGCCTGGATGGTAATATGGCAGGAGACCTTCATCCAATGCTTGGATATAGGGCCGGCTTGTATATCCTCGTTTTACAGTCGTCTCATCCCTCTCCATGATCACCAGGGGGGACCTTCCAATTCGACCGCGTGAGTCGATCCATATCGAGGCCCAAACCATCTGCTGATGGCCACGATGATTTGTCATTTCAGTGATCTTATCATGGTCATAACGCTCCCCCGGAAGGCCAAAGAACCATTCAGTATTTCGACCAGAGCCGCGTTGGATGCTGCACTCGTCGCTGAACTTGACGCTGCATCTTTTCCAGTTGAACATACGACCCTTCCGAGCATACTTAAGGCGTAGTGCGGCTACGGATCGTATAATATGAGGTCGGCGAACAGTTCTGAAGTTTTGGATACCCATTTCTTCCAGTGCCGAGCGTAAAGTAGTGGCGGAAACAGTGGGTAGGTTGGAATCATCAAGCCAATGCCCCAGCTCATGCTGCATCTGCCGGTATTCTATTTTTGGCTTCTGTCTGGCTAGGCAAAAAAGATATCGCTTTTCTCTACGAGATAATTTAGGCAGCTGGCCAGATCTAGTTCTTGATTGATTTGAGTTGGTGGACTGAAATCGTTGTATTGTTCGATTGATGGTGCGCTGGGAACACCTGAATTCTTCCGCCAACTCCCGGCTCCCAATACCCGCCTCATGCTTTGAGATAATACTATCCCTCTGACTAACTGATAATTCACCCCTTGCGACACGATTCGCTGAAATCTGGGCAGCAAAAGAGCTCGTGTTGTTGCATTGATGGTGATGGTTGTATGGCGAGCTGATTGCGCGTTTGGATTCTGGTATTCAGGGTCCGGGCGCTTGGACCAAACTAAACCCCTAGTACTGTAGAATAAGGAGTTGAGAAGTGCGCGAAGATGACCAGTTGTTGATGTTTTCATACAGATGATTCTGATACGGGCGAATCGATGTGCGGAGACGCTTGATTACATAACCCAAACGACAGCTGTCAGTGCCCGGGTATCCCCTTAGCCCTATATAGATCAGGATGAATCTGCCGCTAGGCCAGGTTCGATCTAGCGGCTCTGCTTATATGGCAGCGATTAACTCACACAAAACCAGAGCTTAGGATAGGAACAATAGAACAATGCTTTTCTCACATCGTTCTCTTTAATAACAGCGGGTAAACTTTGCCTTCAGACTCTTGACGATATAACCGGAACGCTCAACCCAATGAATGCAGTATTTAAAGTGTTCAGATAAATCAACATGACATTTATAACAGCATCTAGCCATCAGTAATCAGTCTAAACCGTGAGCGTGAACACATGTGATTCCTTGATGCGAAAGCCAAAGTAGCTGAACGCCCCTAAGGTCAAAAACAGGGAAATCCAAAAATGCAAATAGCACTTGAAAAGCAAGTTGGACAATCTTTTTCAACAGATGATGTGGCTCAGGGGTAGAACTCAAGACACGTATCTTCCTTCTGCAAAAGAGAATCCTCCAATACCGTACCTACCGCCAGTTTGACCTCACTACAAAGGCGTGTAGGATGGGTAGGGTTAAAAGCAAAAAATTTGACCTAACCAGGGGTCGAACCTGGAATCTCTTGATACCGACTATCCAGATTTACCTCTGGCGAATCGTAGTCAAGCGCCTTGCCATTGGGCCATTAGGCCAGATAATAATCTAGTTGATGAAACGTAGGTGGGTTAAAAATTACTTATATTCCATTTTAGGTGACGGGAAGTCTTTGCTTCCAAAATAACGCATCGTAAATCTACGTTTGCAGCGTTGGATACATTTTGTTGTGGCCGAGAAGAGTTTTCTCGCTGAGAATGACGCTAACGCTTGTGGGGCATCATCGACAACCCATCTTGTTCCGTAAGGTACCCTGGACTACAAAGCCAGTAGATGCAGTATCGGAAGATGTGGAGGGGCAATTCGTAGTTCGAGGAAGACGCCATGCTTTACGACTTGACCTACAGCCGGGTGAGCAAGCTGTGGTCGCAGTACGTCCCTGCACATAATAAGCAGTGCCAAAACTTTCCACCATATGAAAACGCGGACAAGATACTCGGCTTGAGGCTTGTATGCATCGATACACAGGAACAAGATAGCTACACGCCATATTGTCCCATGGACAGAGCAGGCAAGAAGAACGGCGCGCACAGCGCATTGGGTGGTGTTACCTATCAACATTAGTGTACCAATCATACTACCGCCACGGACTTGGGAAGTCTACTGTGCCAGACTAATCGATAATCGATGTGTCAGATGCGTAGTTGCGACGTGGATGTTGGAAGATGGGATGATGACATCAGAAGTGGTTGGTCAGGCGCGCGACTTGACTCCGACACCGGAACCTGGCAACAACAACGTACGGGGAACTATTAACGGGTGAAGGGACAAATATCGGTGATTACACCCGCCCGTGAAATGGGAAGGTATTTTAGGACGCTGTTAATTGACTGCCCGTAGATGTCGCGGAGCGCTAGTCTACGGTTACGCAATAGCAGATTGAAGGTTCAGGGATGTATTGAGCGTAGAGAGTAGATTGTATTCAACCACGAATCTCCTACGTAGTAAGGGCTAGCAGCGACATCGAAGTCCTCTACTAGCTTGCCAGTTGTAGGTTCAGATTCTCGGGTTCGTCCTCTCAATGTTGGACGTGGCCGTAACTGATGCATTGCGGGGTGCCACTTGCGCGATCCGCGCGATACCCAATACCGCCAAAAGTGACCTGTCACATCTTAATGATACCAACAATATCAAGAAGTGACAGATTACTTTTTGGTGGTATTGGGTATCGCGCGGATCGCGCAAGTGGCACCCCGCAATGCATCAGTTACGGCCACGTCCAACATTGAGAGGACGAACCCGAGAATCTGAACCTACAACTGGCAAGCTAGTAGATGACCTAGACGTCACTGCTAGTCCTTGACACGTAGGAGATTCGCGGTATAGCTCTATACAATCTACTCTCTTTGATCCATCCAATCTACTTTCATCCCTATCCGCATCTTTGTGCACCGTAGATTAGCGGTCCGCGACATCTACGGGTAGTCGATTAACAGCATCCATTATACCTTCCCATCTCACGGGCGGGTATACCGACAGATATACCATCAACAAAATTAATTTCGGTTTTTCTCTACACTTCTGCTGTGTGCTAGACAACCTTGTAAGGCCAACAACACAATTTTACCCTACAAGAAACTTTGAATATGGCCGGTATGAATTCACGTCTATTAGAAGTAGCTGTAGAACTAATATATAGCGAAGCTGGTCGTCCCTAAATTGATCTTATAACTCACCAACTGGAGCTATGTGCGCTAGTTCATGAAGGCCTTGCATTTTAACAGATGTCAACCTTTCTCAGAGAAATTTATCAAACTAGTGTTACTGCCCGTACATTTAAGAGACGGTCTCGCATATGGGGTGTCCAAAAAAGAGCCCCTACTGAGGTGACAGATACAGCCAAGAAGCGGATCAAGTTCGCTTCTTTGAAGTAGGACTTGAGAATGCGGAGATGCTAACAGTATTGAAGAATGAGGGGTTGAACATTGGAAAACATACGCTTGTACAATTGCGATTCGAGCTTGGTCTTCGTCGCCCTGTACGAGGGGTAGAGCAATGTCAAGAAACAGACCAGCTTATCCACAGGCTGTTTTCTGAAGAGCTTCCACACGGTGCTATTGATAGATATGGACGCAGATACCTTGATACTCACTTTTGTCAGCGCGGCTATATAGTTTCCAGATATTGGCTATTTCGAGCTTATCGTACAGTCAACTTTGAAGCAGTTGTACGACGAAAGCGTGATCTTCAGAGACATTGTGACGAGTACGTTGTTCCTGACCCAAACTCTGTCTGATCAATTGATGGGTACTGCAAGCTTCTTCCGTATGGCATTAAGATGTATGCATGCATTAATGCATGTTCCAGATATATTGCCTGGGTATATAATGGGATACCAGCTTCTACAACTGTTAGCTGTGCACACCAATTCTTTCAGGTTCTAGAAGAAGTGGAGCAACAGCCACGTTTTGTACGATCGGATAGGGAGACGGAGACAGTAATGCTGGCAGAAGCACATTGCCAGCTCCAGGTATCAGTTGAACCAGATTTGGAGTTCTAACAATGCTATTTATACAGAAAGAGTACAGCAAACCAGCGTATTGAAGTGTGGTGGCAGCAGTTATCCAAAGGGCTGTTGTTTCGCTGGCGGGCAAGTCCTCCTACCTTAGAACTGTCAGAAAGAAGATCTCCGTGAACAGACCCAGGGAAGGTAATTGTCATGGCTGGAGTAGTTTCACGTTCACTTTCACCAGAGAGCTTGGCGTGGATATATATTTTGCTCTATGGACTGTGGAAATGAAAGACAAGACTTACCAACATTTTTCCTCCTCGCACTTGAGCATTTAATCTAACAATTAAGAGTCTCACTGCCGCTACCGGACATACAAACCATATCTCTTTCAACCATGCGCGAATCTCAAATCATGCTGACAGACCACACGGTCTGGACGTCATGGTTTCAACAACTGAAGACTAGATGTATCTCCCTAAGAGTTTGGGAACAAATCTCTCCCAGCAGTAACGTTAATCCGAAAACTGAACCAGCTTACCCTGTCGAGCCAGATATCGGATTATATGAACGAAGAGCAACCCTCGGACTCGACGAAAGCGGCAATCAAATAGCACCAACTACTGCATCAGGATTATCAGCAGGCGGCCTCAAAGCCTGGAAAGATGATATCGAATATTATAAACTCAAGCTAGAAGCATTCAAGAACGCTGACAGGAGATATCAGGAGGAAAAAGCAAGCTTGGACAAAGTGGTGGTACTTATTCAACAAACGGTATCTCCGCACCTGATGAAGAATTGCTGCGAACCAGGCGAATCCATTCGTACCTGGCTTAATACGCTAAAAGACACAGTTGGCATCGATGCCGAAGAAGAACGCGAACGCGCGCGCGATCGGTACCTCACCGCACTCAAGCCCATGAG